>PVIY010049158.1:0-16879 GCA_004026745.1 Myrmecophaga tridactyla | reverse complement strand
TGTGCTTCAGGACTTCATTCCTTCTTACTGCTGAATAGTGTTCCAATATATGTATATACTACATTTTGTTTATCCAGTCATCTGTTGATGGACAGTTGGGTTGTTTCCATCTTTTGGCAATTAAGAATAATGCCACTGTGAACATCGGTGAGCAAATGTCTCTTTGTGTCCCAGCTTTCATATCTTCTGGGTATATCCCGAGTAGCAGGATTGCTGGGTGGTAAGGTGACTCTATGCTTAGCTTCCTGAGGAACTGTCAGACTGTCCACCACAGCCACAAGAGCATACCATTTTATATTCCCACCAGCAATGAATAAGTGTTCCAATTTCTCCACATCCTTTCCAATGCTTGTAGTTTCCTGTTTGTTCAATAGTGGCCATTCTGGTAAATGTGAGATGATATCTCACTGTGGTTTTGATTTTCATTTCCTTAATAGGTAGTTAAGCTGAGCATCTTTTTATGTGTTTTTTAGCCATCTGTATTTCCTCTTTGGAAAAATTTCTATTCAAGTCTTTTCCCCATTTCTAAAATTTTTTTTTCATTATTGAGTTGTAGGACTTCTTTATATATTCTGAGAATGAAGCTCTTATCAATATGTTGTTTCCAAATATTTTCTCCCATTGAATCAGTTGCCTTTTCACCCTTTTGACAAAAGGGTGCTTTGAAGCACTGACATACTCGATTTCAAGGAGTTCCTGTTTATCTGTGTTTTCTTTTGTTGCTTGTGCTTTGGTGTAAAGTCTAAGAAACTACTGTTTATTACTAAATCGTAAAGATTTTCCCTACATTTTCTTCTAGGGTTTTGGTACTGCTTCTTATATTTAGGTCTTTGTCACATATTCTAATAGAATTATTGTAAATGATTCTATGAATACTTGAAAATAATGTGTAATATGTAATTGTTGGGTTCAAGGTTCATTATATGTCCATTAAATCAAGTTTCTTCATCATGTTGTTCCAAACTTCTAAGTTTTTATTAAATTTTTGGCTGTTTGATCTACCGTTTGCTGGAAGATGTGTTAAGATATCTCGCTGTTTTAATAGCTTTCTCTACTTCTGCCTGTAATTCTTCAATTTTTTTCTTTATGTTACAAGGGTTCTGGGACAAGGCTCAATCTAGAAAGGCATCCCAAGGTCAGCGTGATGCTACCTCCTGACCATAGAACATACCCAGGAAACATGATTACCCAAAATGTCATCTCTAATATCCTGCCACAAATGAAACAGTCTTATAAGATGGCATGAGTTGTCCCCATACATATCATGAAAGCCACCTGTCATAGCAAACACTTATTATCCAGGTTTTATATTTTCACAGTAGGCCTTTTAAGTTTTTCTTCCCAAAGTAGTCTGACAGCCATCCAGACTATATAATGCAAGTTCTTAGGGAGTATCTTTATGGCCCTACCACCTGCAAATAGGAGCAGTCACCCAATTGCCTTCCCACTGACAATTGCAAATTCAATGATTTTGTACCTTTTGTCCATAAAACTCTATCTCCTAACAATTATAGCTTTCATCTTTTCCATGCCCCAGGGATCCCTGTATTACTTATACCTCAGCAACTTAGTCAGACTGGTGTTGCCTTGTGGCTCCACCCATGTTATATCCATATTAACTGCTGGGAAAGAAGCTGAAAGACAAATCCCTGAGGTCTTTCCAGAAACAGAGAGAATCATTTTAGTAGATATCCATTTTTGGTGTCCTCTCCTCACACCAAGTGGTCTTTCTTAGATACAGCTCTTAAAGACTTCCAACACTTCCCTTTTATGTACTGCTTTTTGTTCCCGGTTGTGCTGCTTTGAAGCTATTATGTACACCAGGAAAGCCATGTCCTTTGATCCTCATTCAATATTGCTGGGTGGGATGTCTTTTACTGTTTCCATGGAAATGTGACCCACTCAATTGTGGGTGGTAACATTTGATTCGATGTTTCCATGGGGATGTTTCCATGGAATGTGTCTCCACCCATTCAAGGAGGGATTGCTTACTGGAGCCCTTTAAGAGGGAACCATTTTGGAAAAAGCAACAGAACCCACATAGCCAGAGACCTTTGGAGATGAAGAAGGAAAACACCCATGGGGAGCTTCATGAAACAAGAAGGCTGGAGAGAAAGTTAGCAGGCATCACTATGTGCCCTTCCAACTGAGAAAGAAACCCCAAACATCACTGGCCTTCTTGAACCAAGGTATTTTTCCCTGGACGCCTTAGACAGGACATTTTTATAGTCTTGCTTTAATTTGAACATTTTCATGGCCCTAGAACTATAAATTTGCAATTTAATAAATAGCCCCTTTGAAAAGCCATTGTGTTTCTGGTATATCACATTCTGGCAGGTTACAAATTAGAACACCAGTCTATTCCTCTTGCCCTCATTAAAAAAAAATTTTAATATTTTTATTATAAAAACTTAATATACAAAGACATAATATTCTTTTTAAATTTTTATTGCTAAAACAATGTACAAGCACATACATTATTTTTGTTTTGTTTTTATTAATTTTTAAATTATTAAAAATATATAACAAATGCAAACATTCATAATTTTGATCATTCCATTCTAAATATATAATCAGCAATTCACAATATCATCCCATAGTTGCATATTCATCATTAAGATAATTTCTTAGAACATTTACATCAATTCAGAATAAGAAATAAAAAGACAACAGAAAAAAATTCATATGTACCATACCCCTTACTTCCCCTTTCATTGATCACTAGCAGTTCAATCTATATTTATTTTAAAATTTGTTCCCCTATTATTCATCTTTATTCCATATGTTTTACCAGTCTGTTGATAAGGTAGATAAAAGGAACATCAGACACAAGGTTTTCAGAATCACACAGTCACATTGCAAAAGCTATATCACTATACGGTCATCTTCAAGAAACATGGCTACTGGAAGACAGCTCTACATTTTCAGGCAGTTCCCTCCAGCCTCTCCATTACATCTTGACTAACAAGATGATATCTGTTTAATGCATAAGAATAACCTCCAGGATAACCTCTTGACTCTGTTTGGAATCTCTCAGCCATTAATACTTTATTTTGTCTCATTTGACTCTTCCCTTTTTTGGTCGAGAAGGTTTTCTCAATCCCTTGTTGCTAAGTCTCAGCTCATTCTAGGATTTCTGTCTAATGTTGCCAGGAAGGTCCACACCCCTGGGAGTCATTTCCCACATAGACAGGGGGAGGGTGGTGCATTTGTTTGTTGTGTTGGCTGGAGAGAGAGACCACATCTGAGCAACAAAGAGGCTCTATTGGGGGTGACTCTTAGGCCTAAATTTTAAGTAGGCTTGACCTATCCTTTGTGGGGTTAAGTTTCATATGAACAAACCCGAAGACTGGGGGCTCAGCCTATAGCTTTGGTTGTCCACACTGCTTGTGAGAATATCAAGAATTCAACTTGGGGAAGTTGAATTTCTCCCCGTTCTCACCATTCCCCGAAGGGGACTTTGCAAATACTTTTCCACTCACTGATCGAATCACTCTGGGATTCATCGGGGCATCACTCTGGGCAAACCAACAAAATCTCATGTCCTGCCCAAGATTCCAAGTACTTATGTTGTTCAATCAAGCTATCTGCATAAGTTATATTAGGAAATGCACTAGTCAAAATATAAATTTTGTACCAAATAAACATTTTTTGCTTTAGTCTCACACATAAAGTGAAATTTTTAAATATTAATTACCGTCTATTTTCAGCACCCTGCAGTAATGACATTTCTTTGTTCTTCCAAATGCAAAAACATTTTTTAAATTAGTACATGTAGTCACTATTATTATACACTCTAGGCATTCCTAGATTACACCATCTCAATCTTTATCTTCTTTCTTTCTGATGTCATTTATACCCGCAGTCCTCCTCCCTCTATCATTCTCACATGCAGCTTCATTCAGTGTTTTAACATAATTGTATTACAGTTAGGTAGAATTGTGCTGTCCATTTCTGAGTTTTTATATTCAGTCCTGTTGCACAATCTGTATCCCTTCAGTTCCAAATACCCAATATCTTACCCTATTCCTATCTCCTGATGGTCTCTGTTACCAACGAAATATTCCAAGTTTATTCACTAATGTCAGTTCATATCAGTGAGACATACAGTATTTGTCCTTTTGTTTTTAGCTAATCTCACTCAGCATAATGTCCTTAAGGTCCATCCATGTTGTTACATACTTCATAACTTCATCTATATTCATGAGAGAGATTGGTCTGTAGTTTCCTTTTTTTTGTAATATCTTTGTCTGGCTTTGTTATGATGGTGATGTTAGCTTCATAGAATGAATTAGGTAGCTTTCCCTCCTCTTCAATTTTCTGGAGGATTTTGAGCAGGATTGGTACTAATTCTTTCTAGAATGTTAGGTAGAATTCACATGTGAAGCCATCTGGTCCTGGACTTTTCTTTTTGGGGAGCTTCTTAATGACTGATTTAATTTCTTTACTTGTGATTGGTTTGCTGAGGTCATCTATTTCTTCTCGAGTCAAAGCTGGTTGTTCATGTTTTTGTAGGAAGTTGTCCATTTCATCTACATTGTTGTATTTATTAGCATAACATTGTTCATAGCATCCTGTCATTACTTCCTCTATTTCTGGGGGGTCAGTGGTAATGTCTCCTCTTCCGCTTCTGAGCTTATTTATTTGCATCCTCTCTCTCCTTCTTTTTGTCAATCTTGCTAAGGGTCCATCAATCTTATTGATCTTCTCATAGAACCAGCTTCTGGTTTTATTGATTTTCTCAATTGTTTACATGTTCTCAATTTCATTTATTTTTGCTCTAATCTTTGTTATTTCTTTCCTTTTGCTTACTTTGGGGTTAGTTTGCTGTTCTTTCTCTACTTCTTCCAATGGGCCGTTAATTCCTCGATTTTTGCCCTTTCTTCTTTTTGATATAGCCATTTAGGGCAATAAATTTCCCTCTTAGCACTGCCTTTGCTGCATCGCATAACTTTGATATGTTGTGTTTTCATTTCATTTGCCTTGACATAGTTACTGATTCCTCTTGTAGTTTCTTCCTTGACCCACTGGTTGTTTAAGAGTGTGTTGTTGAGCCTCCACACAATTGTGAATTTTCTGGCACTCTGCCTATTATAGATTTCCAACTTAATTCCTTTATGATCTGAGAAAGTGTTTTGTATGATTTCAATCTTTTTAAATTTATTGAGACTTGCTTTGTGACACAGCATATGGTCTATCTTTGAGAATGATCCATGAGCACTTGAGAAAAAGGTGTATCATGCTGTTGTGGGGTGTAATGTTCTATAAATGTTTGTTAAGTCTAGCTCAGTTATTGTATTATTAAAATTCTCTGTTTCTTTATTGATCCTCTGTCTAGATGTTCTGTCCGTTGATGTGAGTGGGGAATTGAGGTCTCCAACTATTATAGTAGATGTGTCCATTTGTCTTTCAGTGTTTTCAGTGTTTGCCACATGTATTTTGGAGCATTCTGGCTCGGTGCATAAATATTTATGATTGTTATGTCTTCATGCTGAATTGTTCCTTTTATTAATACATAGTATCCTTCTTTGGCTCTTTTAACTATTTTACATTTGAAGTCTAATTTGTTGGATATTAGTATAGCTACTCCTGCTCTTTTCTGATTGTTATTTGCATGAACTATCTTTTCCCAACCTTTTGCTTTCAACCTATGTTTATCTTTGGGTCTAAGATGTGTTTCCTATAGACAGCATATAGATGGGTCCTGTTTTTTAATCCATTCTGCCAGTTTATGCCTTTTGATTGGGGAGTTTAATCCATTAACATTTAGTGTTATTACTGTACAGGTAGTACTTTCCTCTACCATTTTGCCTTTTGGATTTTATATGTCATATCTAATTTTCCTTCTTTTTACCTTTACTTATAGTCTTCCTTTCTACACTCTTCTCCACACCTCTCTCCTCTGTCTTTTCGTTTCTGTCTCTAGTGCTCCCGTTAGTATTTCTTTTTCCTTTTTTTAAATTTTTTATTAATTAAAAAAATTACAAGAAACACAAACATTCTCAACACATACACTCAGCAATTCACAATATCATCACATAGTTGCATATTCATCATCATGATCATTTCCCAGAACATTAGCATCAATTCATAAAAAGAAATAAAAAGACAACAGAAAAATATAACAAACAGAAAAAAAAATTTATAGGCCATACCCCTTACTAATCCCTTTCATTGATCACTAGCATTTCAAACTAAATCTGTTTTAACATTTTGTTCCCCCTATTATTTATTTTTAGTCCATATGTTCCTCTCATCTGTTGACAAGGTAGATAAAAGGAGCATCAGACACAAGGTTTTCACAATCACACAGTCACATTGTGAAAGCTACATCATTATACAATCATCATCAAGAAACATGGCTACTGGAACACAGCTCTACATTTTCAGGCAGTTCCCTCCAGCCTCTCCATTACATCTTGGATAACAAGGTGATACCTACTTAATGCATAAGAATAACCTCCAGGATAACCTCTCGACTCTGTTTGGAATCTCTCAGCCATTGACATTTTGTCTTATTTCACTCTTCCCCTTTTTGGTCGAGAAGGTTTTCTCAATCCCTTGATGCTGGGTCTCAGCTCATTCTAGAGTTTTTCTCAATCCCTTGATCCTGAATCTCAGCTCATTCTGGGATTTCTGTCCCACATTGCCAGGAAGATCCACACCCCTGGAAGTCATGTCCCACATAGACAGGGGGAGGGTGGTGAGTTTGCTTGCTGTGTTGGCTGGAGAGAGAGGCCACATCTGAGCAACAAAGGAGGTTCTCTTGGGGGTGACTCTTAGACTTAATTTTAAGTAGGCTTGACCTATCCCCTGTGGGGTTAAGTTTCATATGAACAAACCCCAAGACTGGGGGCTCAGCCTATAGCTTTGGTTGTCCACAATGCTTGTGAGAATATCAAGAATTCAACTTGGGGAAGTTGAGTTTTCCCCCGTTATCACCATTCCCCAAAGGGGACTTTGCAAATACTTTTCCACTTACTGATCAAATCACTCTGGGATTCATCAGGGCATCACCTGGACAAACCAACAAAATCTCAGGTCCTATACAAAGTTCAATGTGCTTAAGGTGTTCAATCAACGATCTACATAAGTTACATTAGGAGATGCACTAGTCAAAGTATAGATTTGTACCAAATAAACATTTTTTGCTTTAGTCTCACACATTAGTTGAAGTTTTAAAATATTAAGTACCATCTATTTTCAGCACACTGCAGTAATGACATTCTTTTGTTCTTCCTCATGCAAAAACATTTTTTAAATTTGTACATTTAGTCACTATCATTATACACTCTAGGCATTCCTAGATTACACCATCTCAATCTTTATTGTCTATCTTTCTTTCTGATTTCATTTATGCCCCCAGCCCTCCTCCCTCTATCATTCTTACATGCAGCTTCATTCAGTGTTTTAACATAATTGTATTACAGTTAGGTAGAATTGTGCTGTCCATTTCTGAGTTTTTATATTCAGTCCTGTTGCACAATCTGTATCCCTTCAGCCCCCATTACCCAATATCTTACCCTATTTCTATCTCCTGATGGTCTCTGTTACCAAGGAAATATTCCAAGTTTATTCACTAATGTTAGTTCATATCAGTGAGACCATTCAGTATTTGTCCTTTTGTTTCTGGCTAATCACACTCAGCATAATGTCCTTAAGGGCCATTCATGTTGTTACATACTTCATAACTTTATTCTGTCTTATAGCTGCATAATATTCCATCTTATGTAAATGTCACAGTTTGTTTAGCCAACTGTCTGTTGATGGACATTTTGGCTGTTTCCATCTCTTGGTAATTGTTAATAATGCTGCTATAAACATTGGTGTGTAAATATCCATTTGTGTCCTTGGCCTCGTGTCCTTTGAGTAGAGACAGCATATAGATGGGTCCTGTTTTTTAATTCATTCTGCCAGACTATGTCTTTTGATTGGAGAGTTTAATCTATTAACATTCAGTGTTATTACTGCATGGGTAGTACTTTCTTCTACTATTTTGCCTTCTGGATTTTATATGTCATATCTAATTTTCCTTCTTTTTACCTTTACTCATAGTCTTGCTTTCTACACTCTTCTCCACACCTCTCTCTTCTGTCATCGTATCTGTCTCTAGTGTTCCCTTTAGTATTTCTTGCAGAGCTGGTCTCTTGGTCACAAATTCTCTCAGTGATTTTTTGTGTGAAAATGTTTTAATTTCTCCCCATTTTTGAAGGACAATTTTGCTGGATATAGAATTCTTGGTTGGCAGTTTTTCTCTTTTAATAATTTAAATATATTATCCCACTGTCTTCTCACCTCCATGGTTTCTGCTGAGAGATCTGTGCATAGTCTTTTTGGATTTCCCTTGTATGTGATGGATTGCTTTTCTCTTGCTGCTTTCAAGATCCTCTCTTTCTCTTTGACCTCTGACATTCTGATTATTAAATGTCTTGGAGTATGTCTATTTGGATCTTTTCTCTTTGGGATACGCTGCACTTCTTGGATCTGTAATTTTAAGTCTTTCATAAGAGTTGGGAAATTTTCAGTGATAATTTCCTCCATTAGTTTTTCTCCTCCTTTTCCCTTCTCTTCTCCTTCTGGGACACCCACAACACGTATATTCATGTGCTTCATATTGTCTTTCAATTCCCTGAGTCCCTGCTCATATTTTTCTATTTTTTCCCTATAGTTTCTATTTCTTGTCGGATTTCAGATGTTCCACCCTCCAGTTCAGAAATCCTATGTTCTGTCTCTCGAAATCTACCATTGTAGTTTTCCATTGTTTTTTTCATCTCTTCTACTGTGTATTTCATTACCATAAGTTCTGTGATTTGTTTTTTCAGACTTTCAGTTTCTTCTTTTTGTTCTTTCCTTGCCTTCTTTATATCCTCCTTCAATTCATTGATTTGGTTTTTGATGAGGTTTTCCATGTCTGTTCATATATTCTGAATTAATTGTTTCACTCCTGTATGTCATTTGAATTGTTAGTTTGTTCCTTTGACTGGGCAATATCTTCAATTTTCCTAGTGTGATTTGTTATTTTTTGCTGGCATCTAGGCATTTAATTACCTTAATCAGTTTGTCCTGGAGATTGCTTTCACTGCTTTTACCTAGGGTTTCCTTGCTTAAATTTGTTGTCTATCTGTTCTTTGACATTCAGTTCAGCTTTTCCTGGACCTCTAGCTTAGGTTTTGTTTAACAGAGGATAATTTTTCAGTTCTTGTTTTCTTGTTTCTTGCCCTGCTTCTATGGTGCCTTCCCCCCCACCCTTATGAGGGCCTATGTAGGTATTGTAGACCCCATCCGGATTTTCCCAGACCAAACTGGCATCCTATCCGGAGGAAAGAGTCACCTGCCTCGGTTTTCCCTGAGGGTGAGACCCAGCAGGTTGAAACACTTTCCTGTGAAGTCTCTGGACTCTGTTTTTCTCATCCTGCCCAGTATGTGGCGCTTGTGTGCCTACAGGCCCCACCAGCATAAGATGATGCGGTACCTTTAAGTTTGGCAGACTATCTCTGCTGGGGCGTGGTGGGGACAGAGGAGAGGTTGTAGGCTGATTTTAATGGCTTCAAATTACAAAGTCCTGGTGTCTGAATTCCTTAAGGGAGGGATTCCACCAGGATTGAGCTTCACCCTTCCCCTGGGGAAGGCACAGACTCCAGACAAGCCTTCAAACGAGGTTGTTTCTGCCTATGCCTGGGGCAGTTGCAGCCTGAGAATTCCTGCAGCTGTATCCAAAGGCAGTCAAGCCTTTGTAGAAACATAGCCATGAAAACCTTCATTTCTTTTTCCATCAGCCCTGCCCCCTTGGTGCTGGGGTAAAAATGAGCGACCTCCCCTTTGACCAGGTTCACCTGAGCTGGGGGCCTATTTTTAGTAGTCAGAATTTGTTAATTAATTCCACAGTTGGCATTTGGTTGGGCTCAGGCCCTGCTGCTGGTAAAGTCTCTTTCCTTTCCCCTCTGGGAAGCAGCTTGTGGGGGAGGGACGGACACTGGCCGCTGTGGCTTGGGGAACTCACAGTTCTGGGGAGGCTCACAGCCAGTCCAGCTGGTCCAGACTGGGGTGCGCTATGTGTCCTGTCACTGACGTGGCCCCAGGAGCCGTTCTGTACTGTTTCTGGTTATTTAGTAGCTGTTCTGGAGGACAAACTAAAACGCACATATTGCTAAGCCGCCATCTTGGTCAAGTCCCTGCGGGTGTTCAACCATGCTGTTTTGACCACTGTAGGTTCATAATGCACCTTTAAGTCAGGTAGCATGAGACCTCCGACTTCCTCTTTTGCTATGGATTTGATATGAAGATATGAAGATGATATGATACCATATGTTGAAAACCCCAAAAAATCCACAGCAAAACTGCTAGAGCTAATAAATGAGTACAGCAAAGTGGCAGGTTACAAGATCAATGGTCAAAAATCTGTAGTGTTTCTATACACTAGTAATGAACAATCTGAGAGGGAAATCAAGAAAAGAATTCCATTTACAATTGCAATCAAAAGAATAAAATATTTAGGAATAAATTTAACGAAAGAGACAAAAGACCTATACAAAGAAAACTACAAGAAATTGTCAAAAGAAATCATCAAAGACCTAAATAGATGGATGGGCATACCGTTTTCAGGGATTGGAAGACTAAATATAGTTAAGATGTCAATTCTACCTAAATTGATATACATATTCAATGCAATACCAATTAAAATCCCAAAAACTTACTTTTCAGAAATAGAAAAACCAATAACCAAATTTATCTGGAGGGGCAGGGTGTCCTAAATAGCTAAAAGTATTGTGAGAAAGAAAAATGAAGTTGGAGGCCTCATGCTACCTGACTTTAAGGCATTATTATGACCAGCTACAGTGGTCAAAACAGTATGGTACTGGCATAAAGATAGATATACTGACCAATGGAATAGAATAGAGTGTTCAGATATAGACCCTCTCATCTATGGACAATTTATCTTTGATAAGGCAATCAAGCCAACTCACCTGGGACAGAACAGTCTCTTCCATAAATGGTGCCTAGAGAACTGGATATCCACATGCAAAAGAATGAAAGAGGATCCACATCTCACACCCTATACAAAAATTCACTCAAAATGGATCAAATACCTAAACATTAGATCTAAGACCATAAAATTGTTAGAAGAAAATGTAGGGAAATACCTTATAAATCTTTTAATAGGAGGCGGTTTCCTAGACCTTATGCCCAAAGCACCAGCATTGAAGATATAAATAAATAAATGGGAACTCCTCAAAATTAAACACTTTTGTGCATCAAAGAATTTTGTCAAGATACTAATAAGACAGCCTACACAATGGGAGACAATATTTGGAAACGATACATCAGATAAAGGTCTAGTATCCAGAATATATAAAGAGAATGTTCAACTCAACAACAAAAAGACAGACAACCCAATTACAAAATGGGGAAAAGACATAAACAGACACTTCTCAGAAGATGAAATACAAATGGCCAAAAGGCACATGGAAAGATGCTCAACTTCCCCAGCTATTAGGGAAATGCAAATCAAAACTGCAATGAAATATCACCTCACAACTACCAGAATGGCCATATCAATAAAACAGAAAGTGACAAATGCTGGAGAGGAAGTGGAGAAAGAGGCACACTTATCCATTGTTGATGTACAATGTACAAGTACAACCTCTGTGGAAGGCAGTTTGGTGGTTCCTCATAAAGCTAAATATAGAATTGCCATATGACCCAGCAATACCATTGCTAGGTATCTACTCAGAGGACATGAGGGCAAGGACACAAGTGGACAATTGCACACCAATGTTTATAGCAGCATTATTTACAATTGCAAAGAGATGGAAACAGCCAAAATGTCCATCAACAGACGGGTGGCTAAACAAACTGTGGTAGATACATACGATGGAATATTATGCAGCTGTAAGACAGAATAAATTTATGAAGTATGTAACAACATGGATGGACCTTAAGGACATTATGCTGAGTGAGATTAGCCAGAAACAAAAGGACAAATACTGCATGGTCTCACTGATATGAACTGACATTAGTGAATATACTTGGAGAATTTCCTTGGTAACAGAGACCATCAGGAGATAGAAATAGGGTAAGATATTGGGTATTTGGAACTGAAGGGATACAGATTGTGCAACAGGAGTGATTGTAAAAACTCAGAAATGGATAGTACAATACTACCTAACTGTAATACAACTATGTTAAAACACTGAATGAAGCTGAATGTGAGAATGACAGAGGGAAGAGGGCTGGGGTCAGAAATGAAATCGGAAAGAAAGATAGACGATAAAGACTGAGATGGTATAATCTAGGAACGCCTAGAGTGTATAATGAAAGTGACTACATATACAAATTTAAAAAATTGTTTTTGCATTTGGAAGAACATAGGAATGTCATTACTGCAGGGTGTTGAAAATTGATAGTAATTAGTATCTTAAAATTTTAACTTATGTGTGAGACTAAAGCAAAAAATATTTATTTGGTACAAAATTTGTATTTTGACTAGTGCAGTTCCTAATATAACTTATGTAGACAGCTTAATTGAAGACCATAAGTACATGTAACCTTGAGTAGGGCATGAGATTTTGTTGGTTTGTCCAGAGTGATGCCACAATAAATCCCAGAGTGATTTGGACAGTGAATAAAAAAGTATTTGCAAGTCTCCTTCTGCTAATGGTGAGAAAGGGGGTAAATTCAACTTCCCCAAGTTGAATTCTTGATATTCTCACAAGCAGTGCAGACAATCAAAGCAATAGGCTGAGCCCCCAATATTGGGGTTTGTTCATATGAAACTTAACCCCACAAAGAATAGGTTAAGCCTACTTAAAATTAGGCCTAAGAGTCACCCCCAAGAGAGCCTCTTTTGTTACTCAGATGTGGCCTCTCTCTCCAGCCAACACAGCAAGCAAATCACTGCCCTCCCCCTGTCTACGTGGGACATGACTCCCAGGGGTGTGGACCTACCTGGCAACGTGGGACAGAAATCCTAGAATGAGCTGAGACTCAGCATCAAGGGATTGAGAAAACCTTCTCGACCATAAAGGAAAGAGTGAAATGAGGCAAAATAAAGTGTCAGTGGCTGAGAGATTCCAAACAGAGTCGAGAGGTTATCTTGGAGGTTATTCTTACACATTAAATAGATATCACCTTGTCAGTCAAGATGTAATGGAGAGGCTGGAGGGAACTGCCTGAAAATGTAGAGTTGTGTTCCTGTAGCCATCTTTATTGAAGATGATTGTATAACGATATAGTTTTCACAATGTGACTGTGATTATGAAAATCTTGTGTTTGATGCTCCTTTTATCTACCTTAGATGAGTAAAACATATGGAATAAAAACAAATAATAGGGGAACAAACATTAAAATAAACTTAGATTGAAATGCTAGTGGTCAATGAAAGGGAGAGGTAAGGGGTATGGTATGTATGAATTTTTTTCTGTTGTCTTTTTATTTCTTTTTCTGAATTGATGCAAATTTTCTAAGAAATGATCATGATGATGAATATGCAACCATGTGATGATATCGTTAATTACTTATTATATATGTAGAACAGAATGATCATGTTAAGAATGTGTTTCTTTGTTGTCATATTTTTAAAAAACTTTAAAAATTAATAAAAAATAAAAAACATTTAAAAATTTGTACATTTAATCACTACCATTATACACTGTAGTCATTCCTAGATTATACCATCTCAGTCTTTATCGTTTATCTTTTCTTCTGATTTCATTTGTTTCCCCAGTCCTCCTCCCTCTATCATTCTCACATTCAGCTTTATTCAGTGTTCTAACATTATTTTATCACAGTTAGGTAGTATGTGCTATCCATTTCTGAATTTATACACTCAGTCCTGTTGCACAATCTGTATCCCTTCAGCTCCAATGATCCAATATCCTACACTATTTCTATCTCCTGATGGTCTGTGTTACCAATGAAATTCTCAAAGTATATTTATTAATGTCAGTTCATATCAGTGAGACCATCCAGTATTTGTCGTTTTGATTCTGGATAATCACACTCAGCATAAGGTCCTTATGGTTCATCCATATTGTTACATACTTCATAACTTTATTCTGTCTTACATTAGCCACTGAATTTAATTTTGTCTCATTTCTCTTTTCCCCCTTTTGGTTGTGAAGGTTTTCTCAATCCTTTTATGCTGGGTCCCGGCTCATTCTGGGATTTCTGTTCCACATTGTCAGGGAGATTTACACTCCTGGGAATCCTGTCCCATGTAGAGCGGTTGGGCAGTGAGTTCCCTTGCCATGTTAGCTTACAGAGAGCAGCCGCATGTGAGCAACAAAAGAGGTTATCTGGGGGTCACTCTTAGGCATACTTGTAAGTAGGCTTAGCCTATCCTTTGCAGGGATAAGTTTCATAGGGGCAAACCTCAAGATTGAGGCCTTGGCCTATTGATTTGTTGTCCCCATTGCTTGCAACAATATCAGAAATTTTCCAAATGGGGAAATTGAATATTTCCCGTTTTCTTCCCATTCCCCCAAGTGGACTTTGCAAATACTTCTTTATTTACTGCTCAAAATCTCTCTGGAATTTATCAGGGTATCATACTAACCTGGATAAACCACACTTATGCCCTATTCAAGATCCATGTGCTTATGGTGTTCAGTTAAACTGACCATAGAAGTTAAATTAGGAATTGCACCATCCAAAATATAAATTTTGCAGCAAATAAACACCTTTCCCTTTAGTATCACACAGAACTTGAAGTTTTAAAATATGGATGCTATCATGCCTTACCCAGTCTTCTGATGTAGCTTAGTCCTATCCAGGTAACTTCATTCATATATCTATTCAATGTCTGATCACTTTTTCAACTTTTTAAATAGTTCCTATATGGTGTACTGCTGATTTTCATAGCTTCAGAACTCTAACTCTGAGTCTCAGGTGTCACATAAATACCCGAAGTTTCTGGGAAAAACCATGTTATATACAAACAGGTCAGTATCTCAGAATTTAGAATTAACAGTTACACTTCCTGAATATATGTCACTGCTGTAAGAGTTTACAATCTCGGACCCTTTACAATATGCCACAACCTGATATCCCATACTCTCAACTTTAGTTTACCGAATTTTTATATTACAGTTAGTCCATATGATTGAGGCATGATAATATTTGTCTTTTTGTTCCTGACATTTCATTCAACATACAGCTCTTAAGATTCACCTAGTTGCATGACTCACAACTTCATTCCTTTTTGTGGCCGCTCAGTAATCTATTGTATGTATACACCATAGTTTCCTTTCCGTCTCCCTCATTTTAATGGCCAGGTACTTTGAGTCCACCTGAAACAATAGGTATGAGTGCAAAGGCAAACCCTTATTCTGACACTTCCTGCCTGAGATGGTTCCCTTGACTGGCAATGAGAAGAGCTCTGGATGGCAGTTTTATCTCCTGTGGTTTTGGGGTACAGAAGCATCTGGCTTTTCCATCTTGTGAGGATCCCGTTGTGGTTCCATCTTGTGAGGACCTGATTCCTGGTCTCTGCAAGCATCCAAATTTGTGAGCTGTTGGGAATACTCTCACTAAAAAGATTAAAAATAACCCTAGCAACCCATGCACATACTATGCATTTTAAAAATTTGAAATCAGTTAATCTGCCTAAAGCAGATGAAGAAAATTACCCAAGTTCTCCCTCAGGTAAAAGGCCTGTGGTGTCTTTGGAATTCTATTCATGTTCACTAGTTAGGCTCCAGTTTGGCCATAATTTGGAGGGAGTGCCAAAGTATACTCCTCCACTTTACTGTTTCATATTGATCTCCTGGCCAGGCTTCCACATTCACTAAATTTAGCATCCATGTGAAAGATCCATCTTACATCCAAGCCTCTGAATTCAATATGACCTGACACTCTGTCTTGAGTCTTTGCTTAATCCTCACTGACAACTTGTGATGTAGAGCCTAAAATTAAGATTTAATATTATGTGCTGCCTTGGCACTTGCAAAAACTAGGAGGGCCTTGAATACCCTAACTACAAATCCCACTCCCTGCTTGGCTCCAGAGGATAAGGTCCTCTAGCCAAACAACCCTTTCTTATCATAGGGACCAGGCATACTTCCTGCTTACCCTTGAGTAGTGGGTTGTGTTCTCTGCCAGCCTGCAGAATTATTCAAACAAGCCAATCACATCCTCTTTCAGGAACCAGGGGGCCATTGCATCCTCTTAATACTACAAAATCTGCCCCCCACAGCCCCTGGTTGCTCACCCTGTTCCCCAGTGCAACCGCTGTGTGGCGCTGTGTGGCATGCGATGTCCTCCTTCCTCAGGCTGTATGTGTGACTAAAAAACTGCTGCTATCCAGTGCCAGGTGTCATGTTTTCAGTCATCCCTATAATTCTAGGGTGGGGATCGCTTGTCCACCAACAGGGTGAAGAGAAAGTGATCAAACCATGACTTGTTTTTTCAGTCTTTTCTGCTGGCTTTTCTTCTTCATCAGTGGTATTGCCCTTCGCTGGCTGCTGCTTGTATTGTTTAGTTTCCTTGAGAAATCTCAATCAATCCTGAAGCTCTAGCTATAAAATTTATAACCCCAATCAGATCTCCCCCTGTTTGGTCAAGTCTACCTGGAAGTCCTATAGGCTCATCAAACTGAGATCCTCAGATTGATCTCACCATCTCTCCCTCCAACCCTGCCCTTCTCCTTATTTTCTAGTTCAGCGACATTTTCCCCCCTCCGGTCCCCCCAAAACCTTATTCTGAAAACTGGGAGTTACAATGTCACCCTAATTCTCCTTTATGCCCCATATGCAATTAGTCAAAAAGTCCTACTGATTCTATTTCCCTTAGTAATTCTCCAATATCATATCAACTGCCACTGCCTTGGCTTAGGGTTTGATCACCCACTGCCTTCTAGCTGGTCTCTCTGCCTCCAAATTTG
>PVIY010049157.1:0-16864 GCA_004026745.1 Myrmecophaga tridactyla | reverse complement strand
AAAAAAAAAAAAAAAAAAAGACGTGGAGGTGGCTTGGGCTCGGGCGGGAGCGTGGGGACAGAGGCGTGGGTTAGTTAGGAAGTGGCATGGGCAGGTCTCCTGCCACCGGCCCTCTGGCTCTGGTGAAAGCTGGCAGACAAGTGCTGCTCCTCAGGCCCCTGGGGCTCTTGTCCAGGCCGTTCAGGGGCTGTCTCAGGCCACTAAAAGGGGAAAATCCCTTGCGAAGGACACAGCTGAGGTAGAAAAGTGGAGACAGAGCCATCCTGGTGCTGCTGGAGCAGGGAGACGTGGGCAGTCCCCGGGAACCCGCTCGGGTCGTGTGTATCAATGTGAAGGCGACGGGAACGGGCCGTGGCCCCCGCTCAGGCTGGGTCGTGACTGAAGCGCCTGCTGGTGAAGAAGCACAGGACAGCCAAGCCTTGCCTTCCGGTGACTATGAGCAATGTGGTACAATCTCTGACTTCCTGTGTGCAAAGCACTATATTTACCACTTTACCTGCCCTATAAAGTTGAACTGCATGAAAATTCTGTAAGGCAGATTGTGTCATGATTGGCGTGATAACAGATGAAAATGCCAAGTTCAGACGGGCTAAGTTCGCTCAAAGTCACAAAATTGGACTTTGTTTTGCTCCCAAAAACAAAGACCTGGGAAATAAATCTGTTCTTTTCAGTAAACTTTAATTTCCATTAATTGAGGCTCAAACCCGGGTCTTCCTGCGTCCTTGACGCCTTTATTTCCTCTGCCAGTTCCCTGCCAGGACCAGCACGATGGCCGCACATGCCACGAGCCTCTGCCCCCTCACCCCTGCCCTGACCCTGAATACATGCGGTCTCGTTACTTGCAGTTATCCAACTTTCATTGTTGAACCGAATAAAGAAAAGTTATCCAGGCAGCTGCTGTGGAGATTACAAAGATAACACTTGCTCCAAGTCTCTGCTGTGACCTTGAGAACCCGGTGGCTGAATCTATATGCATAAATACAGACACTGATAATACACCCCCCACACACACACAAATGCAGGCCAAGGTCACCTGACACACTTTCCTGGAGAAGTGGGAATTTAGGTCAGCTCTTAAAAGGTAATGAGGATGTGACTAGGGAGAGAAAAGAGGAGGTGAACGAATGAAGATGGAGTGGGCAGGTGGTATGGGCATAGGTTGCTGGGTTGTGCCAAGCCTGCAGTAGGCGATTCCTGGGGAAGGAGAGTGGACAATGAGGGGCATAGACAGGTCAGACCAGGTGAATCAAACAGCTGAAAAACATCTGAGGGCTCAGGGGCACCTCTCTAGCCACCATCCATACCAAGATTGCTTTTCTTTGCCAGCATCTTCTTGGCTATTCACACTGGTTTATTTTTCTAAAATTACTTTACAGCTGTTTTGTTTGTTGGGTTCCAAGACAAATTCTCTAGGAATTTCCATTGTCGTGGCACAATATCTTTATACTTACATAGGGAAGAGTGGGGATCTTTACAAATTATGTATTCCATTCTGAATTCTTCCCTGCAGTGGTAGAGATTTTTTAAAAACCTATATGCCATGCCTATTTATGTATATGAGGGTGGGTTATCTTTGTCAAGTTGGAGATGATCATTTCTTGTTAGAATAAGAGCTTCTTTCTGTGAAAATCACCGCCCGCAGGCACTTTGGGTGGCAGGTTAGCTACAGCAAAACAGGCCTGTTAAAATCCACTCTCTCTGCCCTTTCTAGATTTGACACCTATAAAGCCAAGAAAGAGAGTGAACGTCTGGTCCAGTATCTGAACGCTGTGCCCGATGGCAGGATCCTCTCTGTGGCGGTGAATGACGAAGGATCTCGAAACTTGGATGACATGGCCAGGAAGGCGATGACCAAACTGGGCAGCAAGCACTTCCTGCATCTCGGATTCAGGTACTGCCCATCCCTTCTACCTCCACCAGGTGCCAGGACAGCGACACCATCCTGTGCCACACAAGATTTACCCTTCCCTTCTTCCCCCAGGGCCACACCGCCCTAAGTGGTGACCTGGAGAGAGGCAGGTACACAGGCCACCTGCATCAGACGTGTTGCTAGAGGGGCCTGTTTTTTCCTTACAAATGTATCCCACTCTGTTTATATGAAATCATTCATTAGTCAGCCAGGTAAGGAATATTAATTGAGCTTCTCCTGTATGCAGGAGCTCCGCCTCAGCTGTGTAGCTTATGCAAAAGCTAATTGCCCTCCTTTGGCACAGAAGTCTTCCCTGCTGGTCCTGTCATGCCTTGGGGCTTGGCAGGCAATTATGTAGAAAGTATGCAAAGTGAGTCTGCCCAGCCCGGCATCCAAGGAGAAGAGGCCCTTTGATGTGCTCCGGTGTGTCTTGTGTACCTCGGGTTGTAGCATCATGCCCGTCTTTGGCATGCACACACATTGGCACCAAGAGGATTCTGTTTGCCCTACAGGAACCACACCTTTTCATCCTGTTAAGTCAGCTCTCAGCTCAGTGGAAAATAGAGGGGATTGGTTCATGGCTGTTTGGAGGCTGTGACACCCCTCCTTTCATCTCGTTTGTGGGCAAGATCGAAGGACAAGCCAGAACCTTTTCTGGTCTTGGAGCAGAGCAATTTTATTGGCTGGCCAGAGATACCCCAGGCAAGGGAGGGACACTCCAGGGTCCAGGGTGCATTCTCCAACAGCCCAAGAGCTGCTCTTTCTGGCAGGGTTTGGGCAGGAAACCCAAGCAGCCAAAGATGACAAAATACCTTGGCATTACAGGGCTCCTTTGTTAACAAAAACGAAGGGCACTTCCATTTCATGGTTTGAGAAAACCAAAAGGCCAGTTTATTAATTCACAACGAGAGCTAGAACACAAAGGGGACTGGCTACTTGGGGACTGGCTACTTAAGGCCTGAGCAGAAAGAGGTAGCAGCTAAGGCCCCGGGACTTGGCATCTGACCACCTGAATTCGAGTCTGGGCTGCAGCCTATTAGGTGTCACAACAGGGAGGTGACTCATTCTCCTTTGCTCGCAGTTCCTGCATGTGTAAAACAGGGATCTCTTAGGAGTTCTTAAGGACGGTTGGGAGGATTATCTGTGATAACGTGAATGAAGTATTTGTGCCTGGCACAGCATAAGCACCCAACAAATGTTATTGATTCCTCTCTCCTTAGAAACAAGAGCCACAGGCAGGCGGGCACGCATCATGCTGTCACGGACACACACGGGGTTAAAGGAGATAGAGAGGCAGGGGCTACATTTCTATCCCTCCTTTGCAGAGAGGCATTGAAAATCAGTGGAACTAAGATTTGGACCCAGTGCCCTTCATTCCTTCGTTCAGTCATAAATGGCTGTTGGGCAGATATTGGCGTAAGGCTCTTTGCTAGAATAGGCTTACTGGGCTCTCCGGGGAAGGCAGGTGTTAGGGAATAGCGGTGGGGCAGGCCAGTGGGCAGAGCCTCAGTGCACACCTGCAGTTGTGGAGGAGGGCGCGCAGGTTTCCCTGGAGGGACAGGCAGGTTCAGAGCGGCAGGGTGAGTACATGGCTCTTCTGAAGAAGGGAGGGAAGCAGGGGCTGCAGCCGGGCATGTGACAGGCTGAAGGGTGAGAGATGAGGCTGGAGAGGGCAGCACAGGAGGGCCTGGGCTCTGTGCCGAGGAGCCAGGTCTTCATCCAAAGGGCAGTGGGCAGCCCCTGAAGGATTTTGAGCAAGAGAGTGACACAGTCAAATCCCCAAGCTCAGTCACGCAACTTCAATAGTGGCTTACTTTGAAGACAACAGATTGAATCAACAACAATAAAAGCCATTGAGAACAAACATCTACTGAGGTCCCATAGTAAGAGGCGACGTTGGCCATGACAGGGAAGGTAAATGGGGATAAGAAAACCTTCCTGCCCTATGGAGGTGTATGCTTTAATGGAGGGATGAGATCTGTGTCTGAGTTCTAAAAATCTTAAAGCTTTTCTCCTCCCCACCCCTTCAAGAGGAAAAGGTGCCCTCTCCTTTCTACAGCCGAGGGCAGGCTCCTGGGAAAGTCACGTTAGCCTCTGGCATCTGCCTTGAGCTCGACTCTTAGGGGAGCTGGGCTTGAGAGAAATCACCTTTCTCTCTTGGAACATGTTTTTCCCATTTTCACAAGGGGTTGGAGCACTCGCTTCAGGACATAATTGGGCCTGGCAGGTGGTACGGTAAGTCTGTTGGCTTGTTTATTTACTGGTGATTCATACCCTGCCTGCTGCCGGAATGGATTTGAAGAGTGTGATATGCAAACATCAGTAAGCCAGGCACTCAGGAGGCCCCAGCCAGAGCTCGCAGAAAAGGCTCTTGTTCTTCTGAAGAAGGGACATCCGCGAGTGAACTCATTTCCCCAATCAGAGCCCATCAGCATGGCACTCTGTTTCCACTCTGTCACTAGTTTGGGTTCAGAAGTGCGAAGAACTTTATTTGTGTTTTCTATTTTCAGACACCCTTGGAGCTTCCTCACTGTGAAGGGAAATCCCTCTTCTTCGGTTGAAGACCATGTTGAATATCATGGTAATAAACAGCTAGCAAGGGCCTAATTTTCTCTCGTGTTTGTCTGAACAAGAGACTCGGGGTCTTTCTGACTGTCCCAGTTCTCTCAAAACACAGCTGACCCATTTCCCACCAGCCCAACCCATGACCAGCTGTTCAATAAAGCTGGGAAAGGTCAATCACTCAAAATCATACTTAAATTCTCCATTGACTTAATCTAAAACGAGAAAATAGAAAAGATGAGAAATGGGACAGAGCCAGCAGGGGTCATATTTCGAGCTAAAAGGAACACTTTGGATGGGCTGTTCTCATCCCCACATCATGGCAGCCTTCTCTGCCCAGTGAAGGCTGCCGGAGGTGCTGTTGGTTTGAATCCCAGGGATTCATTCGGATGGGAAATGATGGGGCTCCAAAAATCTGGATTGGTTGGAATATGGTGCAACACAATGTCTAAAATGGAAATAGAAGGAGGAATCTTTCCCAAGTGGAAAGATTTGCCAGAAAAAAAAATTTTTTAAGGAAAGTTCTCAAGATCCATGTGTGTAGTTGGTTTGTCTTCCTTAGACTCAAACCCTTTTGAATTTGAGGGTCTTCCCAGTTGCTAAAGCTCTGGTCTCCCCTTACAGGACACCGTGGCTCCGCTGCTGCCCGGGTGTTCAAGCTATTCCAGACAGAGCACGGCGAGCATTTCAATGTCTCCTCGTCCAGCGAGTGGGTTCACGGTGAGGCTTTGGAGAACACTAACGGTGGGATAAATGGCCACGTTTTAGATTCTTGGCTGCTAAAGCAAAAGTAACGGGTTGGCTTACCAGCAGGAATTTATGGGCTCATGGTTTCAGAAGGTAGAAGGCTAGGTTCTTTTCAGAGTCAGTATCTTCTGGCTGGCCAGTCATCTTTGGGGTTCCTTGACTTTTCCATCACATGGCCATGCACGTGGTGATGTCTTCTCCTTTCTCGTCTGGATTCCTTGACTGCCAGCTTTGGGCTGCTCCCTGTGGCTGCCCTTTCTATCTGACTTTCACTATGTTTATAAGGGACTCTGGGAACCTGGAGTAGGCCCCACCTGATTCAGTTGGGTCACATCTTAACAGTCACGTCTTGAACAGATCTTCCTTACGATGGGTCCACAGCCCCCCAAGATGTGGACTGAGACCAAGACCCTGACTGAACTGGGGTACCTGGTTCAGTCCACCATGGGCTGGGGTCACTACCTTAACAGAACAAGGGTTTTTCTCTTACACCAATAGGACCATATAATCATTCTCAGCAGCCAATGTCCACACATGTTGGGGGCAGAAAGCAGCAATCTTAGTGACAGTCCTTGGATAAGAGGTTTACAGATGAATCTTATTTCTCTCTAGCTTGTTTATTTGCTTTTGTAATTACAAAGAATATATGTTGTTTTTATAAAATAAGAAAGCCCATTGGAGCCATTTTCAATTAAGAAGATGGAGAGGTGGGAAACTGTTTATGAGCCCTCGGTGCAGCCATGGACAAATGATGTTCAAATCTGGTTGTGCTGAGTATGCTTTGGGACTGCATCGAGTGTGCCTTACCTCCGTAGACCCTTCCTGTCTGACCCTGCTGTCTGCTCTCTGCCTAGATGTGGAGTGGACGGAGTGGTTCAGCCATGATCAAGTATCACACACTAAAGGTGGGGAGAAAATTTCAGACCTCCGGGCAGCTCACCCAGGGAAAATCTGCAACCGCCCCATTGATATACAGGTATCGAACTCACAGCAATCAGAGAATTACAAGGGCTGTCTTTCGAAACAAGCTCTATAGATCACAAGCTTTCTTGCCGTTTTAGTGGTTCAATTCTCATGGCCCTCCTATGAGATAGATAAGCCAAATAGTACCCATCCCATTTTATAAAATGAAACTGAATCTCCCCACCTGCCCCAGTCTCCATGGCTGATGAGTATCAAAGCCAGGACTCAAATTCTTTCCTGTGTCCTACTTCAGAATTCCTTTCCCTTGTCCTGAACCCGCTTCCTCTACCGGAACTGAGAACGCCTTCAGCTGCAGGGATGGCTTTTGCCTCACTTCTCGGTCGCTTTCCCTTGGGACCCTGAGTGCACAGGATGCAGCTGGGATTTGGGGTGCAGCCTGAGCTCAGCCCAGATGGAGAGCACACCAGCATCCTGTTCTCCACAAGCTAGAGGAAAGGTGGCGCTCATCGAACAGACAGTATTTCTTTCAGGTCTTCACTTAGAGTTGACGCTGCCTGATAGGGACCTCAGCCTTCTCTGTGGCTCCATCGTGAAAGTGTTAAGTAAATATGCAGTCCTCACTATTCGCCCCTCCTCTGGTGGGCTCAGGAATCATGGGAGACATAGGCGAGGTGAATGGGGTTTATTTACTTAAATGCTGCTTTATTCCAAAATAAGATTTGAAGCCACATAAATACGTGATATGGAGTTACAGGACGTTTGGAGAAGACCGTTTCTGCCCACCTTAATCCCCTTTCATCTAATAAAGATATGGCCAGTATTTTTACAGTGCTTTCTCCCACACCCTCTCTCTGCAGGTCCTGGCCACCTGACTGTGCCTTCACCCCCACCACACCCTCACCATCCTGGGCAGAGCTTGCGCTCTCAGCCTTGCCCTATAGAGCAACTGCAGGACAAGAATCCCCTTTTCCAAAGGAGGACACTCTGTCCTGCAGTTAGCAAAGGCTGAGGACAGCCTCTCTCATTATTTGGCTAAGGCTCCTCCCTTCACTCCGCCCTGATGTTATTGAGAAGGATTCACCCAGATGAAACTGCAGGTTGGAGACTCTCCCTGGGCCCAACAGAATAGAAAGCACTTATTCCCCCCAAATCAGATATTCTCCAGATTTCATTTTAATGTTCTCTTGCAACCCTGGAGAGCTCTATTTTAATTCCAAAATAGCAATAGTCTGATTCCTAGCCCACACCCTACCCCCCAGCCCCTGTTCACTTGCCCACAGGAAGTCCAGTCCCGTACCCGCCTCCCTTTCTCAAGCATTTCTGGAAATCTCAAGGTTCTATACATCCCTCTTGGCATCTGCTCTGCCAGCCGCTGGCCTCCAGAGCACTGCTGTTTGAGAGATCACCTCTCTGTGCCTGGAAAACAGCTCTCCTTAGACTTTTCCTACTCTTCTAGCTCCCAGCATGAACATAAGTCTTCCCTAAGTTTCCCAAAGCATAACTAAACCCAAACTAAAACATTAAAGAAAACGTTATTGAAGTCTTAGGCTTATCAAGAGAAATTTCATAGGGAAAAATACATATATATATAAAATCCTCTATAACTACTCACTGAGTGCATAAACCAAGACCCTGCATGGAAACCCGGCCCCACATTCTGTATCCACCAGGCTGCCACCATTTTATAAAGCCCAGTTTACTTCAAAAAAAAAAGGAGGAACTTTGACAATGAATCCCCTGCACTCAAGTTCTCCACTTTTTGAAGTCCAGAGAAGAAAAAAAGGCAGAACATTAGTTACCTCCCCCCCCTCACCTTAGGGCTGTGTCAGCCTTCTTACAGTGAGGGCATTCTTTGCTGAGCAATGCAGCCCCTTGTTAGTTCAAAACTCCCAATTCCAGAATGGGGTGTTGGTGGTTTTTTGTTTTGTTTTTTTTTTGCAAAACAAAGAGGCCCATTGGAAAGTGTTATCTCAAAAGATAAGAAGCATGTGTCTCCAAGGGGAATTCAAACCTCTGTTTCCAGAGAAAAGAAAGTACTGTCACCTTGGAAATGGCAATCCAATTCCCCATTTCTCACCTTCAGCCCTCTAGTCAACAGCGCTCCCCACATGTAACAAGACGTCTCTCTGCCCTCGTACCCGCGTGTAACGAGACGTCTCTCTGCACTCATACCTGCATGTAATGAGACATCTCTCTGTACTCATAAGAGGTAAAAATGGGGATGGCGACACAGAATGTGCCCCTTGTTGATCCTGAGGCTACAAAAGAGAGCCAGCTTTGATCTCTGCTCAAACATGTGAGAAGCAGGATGCCATCACTTTTATAAATGCCAAACACATCAGCTGGAAGCTAAATGCCCTAGTTAATTAACCCACCAAAGAGACAGAAAGGAAACTGAACTTCCCACATGCCCGTTTTTGTCGTTGTGGGAAAACACAATTTACTGTGGTCATTTGGTGTCTCTGAGCTCTCTCTACGGGCCCCAAAGCGCCCTCATTTTCCTGGGGCTTTCATCTCTCCAGGAGGCTCCTTGGGCAGCCACAGAAATTTTCCAGTTGGATTCCAAGCCTTGGGGTCAGCAATATTTCCCCAGAGGGTGTCTGAAGGCCCCTGGCTGGCCTAGGGTCTAATGTCCCCAGGAACCCTGAGCCATGCTCCCCTCACTCCCATTGCCTGGATCTCTATATGTCCTGCGAGGAAGTCTCTACAAATTCCTTCTTGGAGCGCTTTACTTCTTCCTAACCCTAGAGGCATTGTGAGCCTGTTCTTACCTCTGAACCTCTGACACAAGGCGCTTTGCACACAGCCAGCACCCATTCACTGATGTCAAACTGGCCCACGTGGGAAACTGAGGCACTCCCCAGCAGGGTGGCTTTGTTAAATGGATGCAATCCTTTGATCAGACCTGATCATGCAGCCCAGACAGACCCTGCTGCCCCTGGGGCTGCGTCCTCTAAGCCTAGGCGTCCTGTTCGTGGCTCTGCCTGGCCCATGCCTGGCGCAGCGTGGGTCCTCGGGACACCATCCGCACTGGCTCGGAGGCTCTGGGGCGGCATCGTCACCAGCAGGGGACAGGGGCCGAGGACATTCATGGCCCAGGCAGGCCTGGGGAAGGAAGGTTGGAAAGCAAGAGGGAGTAGCAAGACAGGCACAGCTGGCGGCAAGGAATCCTTTTTAGAGATTTGTTATTTTATGATTCTGCAAAAGAAACGAAACACCACTGTTCCCATGTCTTCTGCCTTGCTAGTCATCTTAGATGGAATCCCTTTGCCTCCCACCTTCTCTTTTAAAACCCACCCACCCTTCAAGGCCAGCAAGAGCTTACTGAACTCAGATTCCTTGGGGATGACACCTTATCAGGCTATCTTTTTTTTAATGTTTTTTTTATTGTGAAATAGAACATATATACAAAAAAGCAATAACTTTCCAGGTGCATTTTAACAAGTAGTTAAACTTTGGTATGGGTTACAGTTCCATGATTTTTCATTTTTTACTTCTAGCTGCTCCAAGACACTGGAGACCAACAGAAATATCAGTGTAATGATTCAGCAGCCATCCTCACTTGTTAAATCCTACCTTCTCTGCTACACTGCTTCTCTTTAAGCAGCATATTTACATAAAGGCAATACATTGCAAAGTAAATTGCAACAATTAGTTGTAGAACAGATTTCAGAGTCTGGCATGGGTTACAACTCCACACTTTGAGGTCTTTGTTTCTAGCTGCTGTAAGGTAGTGGAGGCGGTAAGAAATCTCAGTGCAATGGTTCAGCACTCACACTCGTTTACTACACCCGACCTTCTCTGTGTACCCCAACATCACCTCTCGTCTTCCTCCCACTGGGCCATCTTTGCATCCCCCCCACAGCTGGCACAGTGGCTGGACGTTAACCTGGTGGCTCAACAGCTGTGTTTTGAAGCCAGACAGGTCTGAGACTGCCCCAGCCCTGTCACTTTGGAGCCGTGGCATGCGAGCAGACCTAGACTAGGGAGAGGAGAGCGGGCGGGGCGCTCAGGGGGTGACATCTCAGGACGCATGCACTCTCTGTGCCAAGCCTGCACTTGCATTGCCCTTCTGAAATTCTGCAACCCGGGTGCCTCCCATGCCTTGCCTTAATCCCAGTCCTAGATATCGGTGAAATGACTTGGCTTCTTTAGGTGCAAAAATGGGAATAAAAGTAGTTTCTCATGGGATCATTTTGTGGATTCAGTGCAACCATATTCGAACCCATGGTGAGTGCTCAGTAATGTGCTTGTTATTTTTAAGTTATTTTATACTTATTATTATTTATTATAGGGCCAGTTCTTTATCATCAATTCTTACAATTCAAAACAATAAAATCGTGTCTATTTAAAGTGAAGATTGTATGACTCTGAATGGTTGTAGGGACTTTTACACTCTTATCCAAAGCCAAGGTCCTTCTTTAGGATAGAAAAGAAAAGAAAACAGAATTGAGTATGTGTTCCCGTGAAGTTATTACTGGATGTTATACATTGACGAATGTCCAGTTCCGTTAAGTGATGCTATTAGCCTCAGTGGTTAATATTATGGGGTGCCCTGCTGAAGAAATTGCTAGCTTCAGAGGAAAACATCACATCAGAGGAGCTGGGCTGGACAGAGGAGCTGGGTTTGTTCTTACATCTAAACCCCTCTGAGCCTTAGGGTTTTCCTCCAAAAGTGAGTTTGCAACCCCTGCCTCTCTGGCTGCTGTAGAGACCCCCTGAGATGATGGGCGTGGGGCGTATTGCTTGCAGGAAAGGGCTGGACTTTCACAGTGAGCTCATGTTCACACAGCTGCCCTCTCAAGCCAAAACTGTGTCTGCTGGGCACAGACAATGTTTCCTAAGAAACAGTCCCTTCTATCTTTTCTTTTTTCTTTTTTTTTAAGGTTAACTATACTTTCCCTCCTTAGTTCCCCAGCCCTGGTCCCTTTGGTCTCTGGGCCAAAGCCGACAACAGCTGCAGTGCTGGCCCCTAAATTGCATGTCTCTGAATGACATCCTCAGCCTTGGTGTGGACACACCCCAGCTCTGGGCTGCACCCCAGCTGGCAGGGATGGCTCCCTCCTCGGAACCCTCTTCCTAAATTCTCTACCTGGCCTGATCACTGCTCATGCAGTCTCTCTCCACTGAGACCCCACTCTGTGCCAGGCCCTGCCCTGCATGCTGGGGTCACAGAGAGGGAGACAGAGGCTGGGAACACCTGGGTGCAGAGCAGGAGGAGGTTAGAAGCAGCTTTGTAGTTGGATAAATCTAGGGTTCAAGCTTTGTCTCTGTCACTTACTGGCTGTGTGATGTCAGGAAAGTTACTTAACCTCTCTGAGGTCAGTTTCCTTATCTGTAAAATTTATAGTAACTAACCGATAGCTTTGCTGTGAGGATAGAATGAGATAATATACTCCTAACTCAGTAACTAGAAGAGTTGATCCTCAAACTTTGCTGCACATTAGAATCACCTGGGCAGCTTTTAAAACTCCCATTGCTTAGTGGGATAGAAAGATCAGGGGTGGTGGTGGAGTTATACAGAGAAGGTAGGGTTTAACAAACAAATATGATTGCTCAATCCTTAAATTGATGTTTCTTTTGGTCTCCGGTGTCTTAGAGCAGCTAGAAGTAAAAACCTAAGGTTGTGGAATTGTAACCCATGCCAAACTCTGGGATCTTTTCTGCAACTAATTGTGCTGTGCTTCGAAATTTATTGCTTTTTTGTGTATATGTTATTTTTCACAAAAAAGGGAAAAAAAAGTCGATTGTGATGATAATAAATATTTATTCCTTCTAGCCGCCAATGTTCTGGAGCAGCTAGAAGGGAAAATCTGAGAGGATGGTGTGGTAGCCCATGACAAACTCTGGGATCTGTCCTGTAACCACTTGTTGAAGAGTGCTCTGGAAATCATTACTTTTTTCTTTTTCGCTCCTTATATATATTATATTACACAATTAAAAATTAATCCCATCTTCCAGGCTGCACCCCAGACACAATCAAATCAGAGTCTCAGGATGGGTCTGCGTGTGGGTAGTTTGACAAACCCCCCAGACGACTCCAGCATGCAGCCTGTATGGAGGCGAATAGGTGGAATGCAGCGAATCTTCACCAGGTGTCAGCACAGCCCATGCCACTGGGGTGACGGTGTGAGCTGTAAAGAGCAGCTTGCACAGCTCCTAAAAGAGTTCTAGATACTCCAGAGAGTTCACCAGAGGACGTGCCGTACTCGCTGCTTTGGGTATTGGACTGGAGAACCCCAGGCAATACATTTATCCATTCTGTGACTTCATGCTATCTTATAATGTAATCAACGAGGGCAAATAGGTAGAACAATCATCTCGGGCCGCTGTGTATAGCTTTTGCAGCAGGGGTAATTTTAGACTTCTGGGTATATGTTTATAACATTGATCGTTACTCTCCTTCTTTACAAAAAAAAAAATGTGACTCTGTGCTGTAATTTCGGTGCCATTCCCAGGCCACGACGCTGGACGGAGTTAACCTCACCACTGAGGTTGTCTACAAAAGAGGCCAGGATTATAGGTTTGTGTGCTACGACCGGGACCAGGCCTGCCAGGGCTACCGCGTGAGGTTTCTCTGTGGCAAGTCTGGTAAGCAGCTCCTCTGGGGGACAGAAGCACAACTGGGGCTGCACTCCTGAGCTGGCGGCTACGCATCCTAAGTTTGCATGGCGGAGTCAGCACCTGCAGTCGTCCCCAGGGGAGAGGAGCCCTTGCGTGGCACACGAGGATGCTCGGTGCTGGCAGGAGCAGCAGAGCTCCGCCCTGCCTGTGTGCTTTTCAGGAAGCGTAGGGCCTGCCCCAAGGAAACCAGGGCTCCCACGGGCACAGCTGAGCTTCCCGCAGCCCTCCCCTGCAGTAATGCTCAGTTCATCGCCTCCTTGGGTGCTTCTGTGTTCAACCCAGTTCCCGATGCGATCGCTAGGAGGGACTGGAAATGGTGGGCTTGTTCACTAAGGCACTTGGCCGTCTCCAGAAGGCAGTCATTCGGGATGGGGGTTCTTTGGGGGACGAGGCTTATGGCTACTGTAAATAATAGTTGAGAGAAACTATATTTGTCTTACATCTTGAGCAAAGTGGGTGTGGTGAGGCAGCCACATTTAACTCCAACTAAAGAATTTGTGGAAAATTCCCCTGCCTAGTGCTAATGAATGGGTCTTTTCTGGTAAGGGTTTTTGTTGACTTCAAAAACCTGTACTAAGAATGGGATGGGGTGGAAACGATGATTTGGGTTTTGGATAGGCAAGCCTGGCATTTACTTGTTTAGGAGGGGGAAGGGAAGGGGAAAGTTCGGCAGCCACGTGTTGGCCAAGAGTGAAGGGTTGCATCTCAGTCCTTCCTGTTGTGCGTCGCAGTGAGGCCCAAACTCACGGTCAGCATCGATACCAATGTGAACAGCACCATCCTGAATCTGGAGGATAATGTGCGGTCTTGGAAGCCTGGAGACACCCTCGTCATCGCCAGCACTGACTACTCCATGTACCAGGCGGAGGAGTTCCAGGTGCTTCACTGCAGAACCTGTGCCTGGAACCAGGTCAAAGTGGCAGGTAAGGACCTCACCGATCCCTCCATAGGATGGATGAATCTGAAACTTGTTAGGCTGAAACCACAGCAAATCTGTCTCAGTCAGCTACTGCTGTGATAATGCTGCATAACAAACAAGCAACAAAGATATCTTGAACTCTCAGTTAACTTATGGCAGCAAGCATTTCTTTCTTACTCATGCATCTGCAGGTTGTCTAGAGTGCAGTGGCTAAAGACTGAGCTTGGCTTTAGTCCGGGCTGAGAGTTGGGTTCAGGCATCCTCCATGCAACTCTCATTATTCCTAAGATGTGTTCTCATGGGGGCGATTAAAAGCTCCTGAAGGGCCACGGTGGCTCAGCAGGTAAGAATGCTCGCCTGCCATGCCCGAGGACCCGGGTTCGATTCCCGGTGCCTGCCCATGTTAAAAAAAAAGCTCCTGAAGAAGCAGTCAGGAACACAGAAGAGCTCTTAGAACCCAGACTCAGAACTGGCATGTTCTCACACCCATATTCCAAGGGAGAGCACATGGTGAATGAAGGTCAACGTCAGTGGGATAGCAAAGCATTTTTTTCCCATTAAACTTGAGGACAGGGAGTGACTATGTGTTAGACAATAATTTAATCAACCTCAAAATTTCCTATTCCTTCTCTCTGTAGCTTTTGGGTTTTCCTTGTTCTTCTCCTAAACCTTGACTTATATGCCCTGCAGTTTGTTACATGATATTTCTGAAATTACAGCTTGTCAGAACTAAAAATGACCTCATCTATAATACAAGTCATGATTCTCCATGAGGGATGTTATATATCATTTAAGGTTCTTTGGGTGAAAGTAGCAGAACCCAACTTGACTATCTTAAGCAAAATAGGACTTTATTGAGAGGCCGTTCGGCTTAAGGAACTCAGACAGAAGCTGTGAACAGCCGAATAGCCAAAGGTCCGGGGCCCGGGCAGCTTTGGGGATGTGGGCAGCAGGGGCCAACAGGCGGCATCCTTAGGGCATCGGTGCCTGCAGGAACCAGGTGGGGTCCCTGGGACGTGGTGCTGAGTCGTCGCCTCCCAGGGGCAGAGCCTCTGGGTGGTTCCGCAGACTGTGTGCTCCACCCTTGGTGAGGAGAAGACGAGGTATCTTCAGTGACAGCCATTCTGAGACTGTGTCAGACGGAGAAAGGGTAAGTCCCCAAAGGAAAATTGGGGAGTATTACCAGAATGAAGGGTAAGCAACACTGGGCATTCAAAATGACCAAGGCGACACGACGATGCTGCCTGGGGAAGTGAGCTGGAAGGCTTTGGGATAGGAAGAGGATAATGGGTTGAGAAAGCAGATCTAAGTATATTCACCATACCCATTACTTGGGGAAGGGAGGCTGCAGAAAATCAAGTTCAACGCAATCATTTTGGCTGGTGGAGTTGCTAAAGAGAAAGAATTTGGCAAAGATTTTAAAAGGTTGAGAGACAGTGATGGAGCCCAAATCCCTTGTATTATTCCAGGAGGGGAATGGAGCCCTGAGGCAAACACAGCAGCTGTGATACCAAGGCACAGATCCTAGGACTCAGAACCCTCAAAAAAAAGGCTGTAAATGTGCTGGGAAGATGGCAGGTGGGTGGGTGCGACTGGAGAGGGGAAGAGGCAGCTTGTGGATGGAGTCTGAGATGCCTGGATACTTAACAGACAAGGCTACAGAGTCCACCTTTTAAACTGATAACTAGTTTGAAAAAGTTTTGGCAGTACCTTACAAGAAACACAGGTCTAGGTAAATCTGACAACCAGAACAAAAGCAGAGTGAAAGACAAAGGTCTGAGGAATAAAGGACCGATGGGAGGAGAATAAATGCAACAAAAATTGAGGGAGAAACTGAAGTGAATAGAAGCCACTGAAATAGACCACAAAATTGATCTGCAAGCTTCCTGGCAGCCCGAGCAGAGAAGGCAACTTCATAAATTACTTAACTGTCATTATCCAATAAAAGGAAGCAGACAGGGTGGGCCATGGTGAGAGTTCTCGCCTGCCATGTCAGAGACCTGGGTTCCATTCCCAGTGCCTGCCCATGCAAAAAAATAAATAAATAAATGAAGCACACAAGAAGGTCAGGAGGGACAGTTTCTTCTTAGCACTGAGCTATTGGGGAATCTGTCATTTGGGTGTCCATATGAAGGATTTTACACCACGATGGGAATAGCACCTCTGGGAAAAGTTTTATGCAAAGATGCTCTGTAAGTGGCTAACAGTTGGGTCCATGCTGCTGGTCACCTTCCAAGGAAGGCACTTTGAGGAAAACTTTTTTGGGGGAGTTAGAAGCAGAATAGCTTAAAGAGTGTAGGCTCTTGAACCAGATACCCTGGATTTGAATCCCAAGAATCCTACTTCGTAGCTGTGTGACCATTGACAATTGTTTAACCTCTCTGTGTCCCAGGCTCTTCATCTATATAGTAGGGATGATGATCATGACTTTTTCACAGGGTTGCTAAAAGGATTAAATAATCCCTGAAAGCAGTGGCTGGCATCCAATAACTGCTCAATAATATTTAGCTGCTATTTTTATCAGGTGCAATAATTTAGTGACTAAGCTTAAAAATGGGAGGAAGGAAGCGGCATGGCCCACAGGCTGGTGGTTTGGAACCTTGTATATTTTATAGCCTCTGATCAGTTTTGCTCTTTTGGAACATTCAGGTAAAGGGGCTTGTGGAGGAATGTGAGTAAACTATTTTTAACATTACTATTAGCCAACCCATGAGGCTCGTTTGTAGGTTTGCAGTCATATTTCTACTTCTCCTCATTCCTCAAGGTGTGGGTACCATTTCTGTGACTGTACAAGCCCACCCTCCGCAGGCTGGGCAGGCACTCTGGCTTTTCCATCCACCGGGACAGACTCGGGGAGTTAGGAAAAAACATTTCATCATTTACTCAACAAAACAGCTAAACAGCACACACTGTGTGCCAGGCCCGGTGCTGGGCCCCAGAGAGGCCAGGGCGAGCGAGACGGATGTCTGCCCTGCCCTGGGAGGACTGATGGTCCAGCAGGGAAAGCAGATTTCATCAAGAAATCATCCCAACAGAGATAGAATGCCACTCGAGATCACTGCTTTGCAGGAGGAAAATGGCGAGTCATGGGAGCATAGGAAATGAGTGACTGAGTTGAGATCCGGAGAAAGAGTAAAAGTTAACGAGGGAAGAGCGATACTGCCAGAGGAGAACAGCAT
>PVIY010049156.1:0-16869 GCA_004026745.1 Myrmecophaga tridactyla | reverse complement strand
TCATATCTTAAACCCAATTTATAATTGAGTTGTTTGTGCTTTTGTTGTTGAGTTGTATGATTTCTTTGTATATATAGGAAATCAAACCTTTGTCTGATATGTGATTTCCAAATATTTTCTCCCATTGAGTTGATTGCCTCTTCACTTTTTTGACAAAGTCTTTTGAAGTGTAGAAGCATTAGATTTGGAGGAGTTCCCATTTATATATATTTTTTTCTTTTGTTGCTTGTGCTTTGGGTGCAAAGCTTAGGAACCTACCTCCTATTACTAGGTCTTGATGAAGTTTCCCTACATTTTCTTCTAGAAGCTCTATGGTGCTAGTTCTTATATTTAGGTGTTTGATCCACTTTGAGTTATTTTTTGTGTAGGGTGTAACACAGGGGTCCTCTTTCATTCCCTTGGCTATTGCTATCCAGTTTTTCCGTGTCCAATTATTCAAAAGACTATTTTGTCCCAGTCAGAGGATTTGCAGTCCTTGTCAAAAATCAGTTGACCATAGATTTGGTGGTCTATTTCTGCACTCTTGATTTGATTCCATTGGTCAGTACTTCTATCTTTGTGCCAGTACCATGCTGTTTTGACCACTGTGGCTTTATAATAGGCTTTAAAGTCAGGAAGTGTTAATCCTCCAACTTTGTTCTTCTTTTTTAGGATACTTTTAGCTACTCAGAGTCTCTTTCCCTTCCAGAAGAATTTGGTAATCAGTATTTCCATACCTTCAAGGTAGGTTGTTGGAATTTTGTTTGGTACTGTGTTGATTCTGTAGAACAATTTGGGAAGAATTGACATCTTAACTACATTTAGCCTTCTTATCCTTGAGCAGGAAATATCTTTCCACCTATTTAGATATCCTTTGATTTCTTTTAGCAATGCTAATTAGCTTTCTATGTACGTGTCCTTTACACCCCTAATTAAGTGTTTAGTTGGTTTTTTGAATGGAATTTTTTCCTTAACTGACTCCTCAGCAAGGTCATTGCTTGTGCATAGAAATGTTACTGATTTTTGCACATTAATTTTATATCCTGCCACCTTGGTGAATTTGTTTATTAGCTCAAGTAATTTTTCTGTAGATTTATCAGGATCTTCTGAGTATAGTATCATATCATCAGCAAATAATGAGAGTTTTATTTCTTCCTTTCCAGTTTGGGTTCCTTTTATTTCTTTGTCCTGCCTGATTGCTCTAGCTAGAACTTCTAGCAACAATGTTGAACAAAAGTGGTGACAGTGGGCGTCCCTGTCTCATTCCTGATCTTAGGGGAAAGATTTCAGTCTCTCTCCATTGAATAGCCATCAGTTTTTCATTTATTCCCTTTATTATTATATTGAGGTAGTTGCCTTTGATTCTTATCTTTTGGAGTATATTTATCAGAACAGGTTGTTGAATTTTGTCGAATGTTTTTTGAGCATCAATCAAGATGATCGTGTGATTTTTACCTTTCGATTTGTTAATGTGCTAAGTTACATTAATTGATTTTCTTATTTTGAACCATCCTTGCATTCCTGGTATAAACCCCACTAGACATGGTGTATAATTCTTTTAATGTGTTGTTGGATTCGATTTGCTAATATTTTACTGAGAATTTTCGCATCTATATTCATTAGAGAGATTAACCTACAGTTTTCCTTTCTTATGACATCTTTACAAGGTTTTGATATTAAAATTATATTAGATTCATTAAAATGAGTTTGATAGAATTCCTTTTTCCTCAATTTTTTGGAAAAGTTTGAGCAGGATTCGTGTTTGTTCTTTTTGCAATGTTTGATAAAATTCCACTGTGAAGCAATCTGGCCCTGGACCTTTTTTTGTAGGAAGATGTTTGATAACTTGAATCTCTTTACTTGTGATTGGTTTGTTGAGATCTTCTATTTCTTCCTAGGTCACTGTAACTTTTTTGTGTGTCTCCAGGAATTTGTCCATTTCATTTATGTGTGTCTAGTTTGTTGGCATGTAGTTGTTCATAATATCTTCTTATGATTCCTTTTATCTCTTCAGGGTCTGTGGTAAGGTACCCCTTCTCATGCAAATAAATAAATTGTGTTTATTTGCATCCTATCTCTTTTTTTTTCTTTGTCAGTCTTGCTGGTGGCCCATCAGTTTTATTGATTTTCTCAAAAACTAACTTTTGGTTTTATTGATTCTTTCATTGTTCGTTTTTTCTCCCATTCATTTATCTCTGCTTTAATCTTTGTTATTTCTCTTCTTCTATTTGCTATGGGGTTAGTTGGCTGTTCTTTTTCAATTTCCTCCAGGTGTGCTGTTAGGTCCTCGATTTTTGCTCTTTTTTGTTTTTTTATATAGGCATTTAGGGCAAAAAAATGTTACCTCTCATCACAGCATTTGCCGCATCCCATAGGTTCTGATAAATTGTATTCTCATTTTTATTCATCTCCATATAGCCACTGATTTCTCTAGCAATTTCTTCTTTAACCCACTGGTTGTTTAAGAGTGTGTTATTTAATTTCCTTATATTTATGAACGTTCTTATTCTTTGGTGGTTGTTGATATCCAGCTTCATTCCATTGTAATCAAACAAAAGTGCTCTGAATAAATTCAATGTTTAAAAATTTATAAAGACCTGTCTTTTGCCCCAGTATATTATCTATTCTGGAGAACATTTCATGAACACTAGGGAAGAATGTATATCCATATGCTTTGGGGTGCAATGACCTATATATGTCTGTTAAGTCTAATTCATTTATCAGGTTATTTAACTTCTCTATATCCTTGTTGATCTTCTGTCTGGTGGTTCTATCTATTGAGGACAGTGGGGTATTGAAGTCTCCTACTATTATTGTTGAAACATCTATCACTCCCTTCAGTTTTGCCAATGTCTGTCTCTTGTACTTTAGAACTCCTTGATTGGGAGCATAAACATTTCTGATTGATATATATTCTTGGTGAATTGACACTTTAATTAGTATATTAGTATATATCTTTGTCTTTTATGATGTCTTTAAATTTAAAGTCTATCTTGCCTGATATTAGTATAGCTACTTCTGCTTTCTTTTGGTTACAACTTGCATGGAAAATCTTTTTCCATCCTTTCACTTTTAATTTTTTTGTATCCTTGTGTCTAAAATGAGTCTCTTGTAAGCAGCATATAGCTGGATTATGTTTCTTAGTCCATTGTGCCAATCTGTATCTTTTAATTGGTAATTTAGTCCTTTAACATTCAAGGTTTTTACTGAAAAGGTGTTTCTACATCCCACCATCTTATATTTTATATTTTATTTGTCAGATCTATATATTCTTTTCTCTCTTTCTCTTTGTATTCTTTAAATTACTCTTAATTGTACTCTTCAATTCTGTGCCCTCCTCCAGATCTCCCTTTTCTGTCTTTATTTTTCTTTTTTCAGCTGGCAGAATTCCTTTTAGTATTTCTTGAGGGTCAGTCTCTTGTTGTCACATTCTTTCAGGACTTCTTCATCTGTGAAAACTTTAATCTCTTCCTCAATTTTGAAGAACAATTCAGTTGGATACAGAATTTTTGGTTGGAAGTCTTTCTCTTTCATGATCTTTAATCTATCATACCACTGCCTTCTCATCTCCAGGGTGCTAGTTGAATAGTCTGAACTCATTCTTATTTGGTTTCCCAAGAGATTGTTTCTCTCTTGCTGCTTTCAGGATTTTCTGCTTCTCTTCAACATTTGATGGGCTGATTAGTATGTGCCTTAGGAGAAGTCTATTTGGATTTATTCTTTTTGTAGTTTTTTTAACTTCTTTGACTTGTGTATTTATGTCCTTTATTAGGGTTGGGAAGTTTTCCCGTGTTATATCCTCAACTGTACTCCTAGCCCTTTACTCCTCTCTTCTCCTTCTGGGACATGAATGATTCTTAAAATTGTGCACTTTTGGGGGGAGGAGGGGGTGCATGGTCCAGGAATTGAACTCTCATTTCCTGCATGAATGTGTACTTTGTTTTGTCCATGATTTCCCTGAGATCCAATTCAATTTTTCCATCTTTTTTTTTTTTTTTTTTTTCTTTTTTTTTTTTTTTTTTTTTTACCATTTGCTGTTTTGAATCTTTAAAGTCAGTTATCCTGTCCTCTATATGATTTATTCTTTCTTTTGTCTCTTCATATCTGTGTTCCGTGCCTTTAGTATGTTTTTTATTTGGTCAACAGAGTCTTTAATCTTTGTGATATCCACTATTTGACTATTTATTCTTTCAAATTCCTCTTTATGCTCTTCTACTGTCTTCTTGATCTCCTTTATTTCATTTGCTTTCCCACTTATTTTATTAAGAAGAGTTGCATGAACATCTTTGATTAGTTGTTCCAATGTCTGTGTCTCCTCTGGTGTTTTAATTTGGTCATTAGGCAGGGCTATATCTGTCTGTATTGTGATATACTTAGTGATCTTCTGCTGTCTTTGTGGCATGTAAATATCTTGATTGATTTACTTTGAGAGTTGATTTCTTTCAATAATCTAAGGTCTTGTTTTTGCAGAATGGTCATACAGAAGGGAGCAGGGTACAGGTTGGGGCACTCAATGCGGTGATTTGTTTCAGGGCAGGTATAGGCACATGTTGGGGATGTTATGCTGATGTTTGTGACAGCGGGAGTCCAGTGGCCAGGGAGGATGTAGCTGTATGGGTGCACCAGTCTGGAGTGTGTAACCCTGGTGTATGCTGGTCTAAGGTATGAGGCCCTTTGTGCTCATGTTTAGAGCTGTGGCACCAGGTTGACATTATGACATTATGCCTTCACAGAGTGGAGGCAGATATGATCCAGCTGTGCAGGTCAGCACTTTCTCAGAGCTGGGATGTATGGCTGAGGGCCGTGCACATACATGGTTCTATGACTGCTGTAAAGTGCAGTTCACATAGCTGAATGACATGATTGGCAGCCTGTGCCCATACATGGGCCTACAAGTGCCTTAAACTGATGCACAGAGCTTGGGGGGTGGGGCAGGGTGAGACTGTGCAACTCTGTGGGTAGGGAGTTGGGTTATCCTCGGTATGGAGATTAGTGCTTGTAACCTTTATGCACTGGCAACAACCCGCACAGAACAGGGAGGGGGAGGTAGTGCTGGGGAGGTGTGCAGGAGAGGTGGGTTGGGCTGCAGTTTGGGTGGGGGTGTGGGGCAGGTACATGAACTGGGAGTTGATGGGGTGGAGGTGCCTGGAACATGGGCAATGGTAATGGGTGATGGGGTTCAGGTGCGTGGGGTGTGGGGTGAGTTGTCAGTCATGGGCCTGTGCTGGTGTGGGTAGTGCACCCAAGGAATGTGCTCTGACTTACTTCCTAGTCCCTGGCTCTCGAATGTGCACTCCTGTGGGCTCCGTGCCTCCATGCCAGGCTCCAGCTTTCTGCCTCATAGTTCCTCAGCCTCCACAACCAGGGCTGCCCCATGTGGTGCAGAAGGCTCTCCCAGATCAGCCACACTCCCAAATCACTGCCTCAGTTGCCCTTCTGTCCCTTCTCTAACTTTTCCATGGAGCATGGCTAATCTCAAGCTACTCTATTTGGCCATCTTCCCGGAAGTCTTGACTATCTTTTTTTATTTATGCCTTCTGAAAGATTCTAAGCCTCACCCTTCCATCTTCTCCTTGTGTGCCACATTTAGATAAGAAAGCCCAAACCCTCCTTTGATACCAACAAGAACCCTCAACTTGTCCCCACCTACTAATTACAATAAAATTCTCATGTCAATGTCCTTTCTTACCTCTGAAGCCATTTTTAGAATGGCTTGTGAACCTCTCTGCTCTCTACAAAAGCTTTATTATGTAAGTAATGAACCTTTCATGGACTCGTGGGGTGCATGTGTGGCATCATCATTCTTGATACTGAACCAAGTTTTCTGGGGGATTTAATTCTGTTTCTGAGAAGTCATCACAGCAACCTAGTTCTGTCAAATTTGTCCATCATGTTATAAGGTAATATGCTACCAATAATAATCCATAATAAAATGGAAAAAAGTACATCAGGTAGAGTCAGGGAGGGCTACAGAGTAGAACATAATCTCATCCACCCCTGCTACACTAATGCCTCATTCTCAATTCACAAGGCTGCATGGTGCCATCCTTATGATCAGTTGACAGAGATAGAAATGAGATGAGTTTGCTTCAAGAGGAGTTGATTTTGTCTGTAACAGCATTCAAAAAATGGATCTTTATGGTGATAGAGTCCAACTTCATGCATGAGTCAGGTGTAAGCTGAAAAAGTTTTATATTTTATGTCAATTCCAAGCAAACACTCTCCATATTGTACTAAATATCAAGACATAGCAAAATGGCATAAAATAAGCCAATTGACATTATCTAGCCTTTGTTACCAGTCATCACAGTCCTACCACAGTGGGCACTTGAATGGAGTAGCTATGGTAGGAGGGACACTGACCATGCATGGGCCCAACAGCCTGGGCTCCTCTGCACCCAGTTTCAAACAGCTAATGGTATTGCTTTAAGTCTAACCTGCCAGCTATAGAGTTCTATGTTGAGCACAAAATACTGGACCATCCATTGTGCAGACCAAATTGACATATAGTTTTGATGATCGCTCCCATTATTGAAGGAGCAGTGATCCATTTAGCTGAAATTGGTGCCTCTTAGAATTACATGGTTCCTGTTTGCAGGGCTTGCTAAAGCACCACTCTGAAGTCTTTGAAGTGTTTAACCCATGAGCACAGGATTCAACATAACATTACATCATACCACAAAAGAGGTAAAGCAGCGTGTACTTGTGTATAGAATGACCTACCCCAGCACAGGCTACAATACCCAGAAGCTGTTAGTTCCTTAGAGCAATTGAATGCCACTTTGAATGCACAGTAGGGGTGTCCTGCTATTCTCCAATGCATCAATGTGCTATTCTCTAGTACATGATATACAATGCAACCCAGTAACAAATATCTAGTAGCTATGTACTTAATATATCTATCTAGTAGGTATGCTAAATATACAGATTGGAAAGTTAATGGACAAGTGGGCTCAACAGTGACACACTTGAATATTTTTTTCTACATAATTTGGGCACTATGAATCTGGAGATACTGATTCCTAGAGGGGGAAAAGTACCCTGGGGAACAGAGTAAGAGTCTTGTTAAGCTTTGATATTTTATTAATCACCTAGAAACTTCTAATCTGTCTTTTTTTTTTTGGCCAAGAGATAGAGAGGCAATGGAAAGAGTTCAATATTCTCAGGAGTGTTTGACTCTGTTGATCAGGATGAAATCTGGTGTTATCAGGATGGAATATGCTTGAAACACACATGACCTGCAAGCACACTGCTTGGCAGTGCTTTCCTCAATCTTAATGATAAATATGACACTTGTATTTAACATTTCTCATTTCTGTACAACATAATCCATCACTTATTCCAAAATTTAAATAAATCCACATCATGTACACAAACTCATTCATTGCTCTGTTCTTCATAATAAACACACTGAGGAGTACAAAATTATATTTACTGTACAGTGTGAGAATCTGTGTATGCTCATATATTAATAGTTTTTCCTTTCTTAAAAATATTAGCAATTGTGTAAAATGGTGAAAGGCTTCCCATTGTGATACTGAAAGAAATCTAAGCAGGGTTATTTTTTTGAGATTGAAATATGTCCCCCACAAAAGATATGTTCCAGTCCTAACTCCCAGCCTGTGGGTAGAAACCTGTTTGTAGAAAGGACCTTTGGAGCTGTTTCTAGTTAAGGTGTACTCAAACTGAATGAGGGTAAGCCCTAATCCAATATGACTTAAGTCCTTATAAGCCAAGAAAATTGAACGCTGAAAGAGTAAGCCATGGGAAGCAAGTTGAAACTGGAAGTCAACAGAACTCCAGAAAAGAAAGAAGACATTGCCCTGTGTATTACCTTGTATAGAAAAGCTAAGCTCCAATGATCCCCAGATGACAGCTCTAGAATGCTACAGTTTTGGAGGATTAAGTACCACCTTAGATATATTTTCTCCTTAGATAAATATTTTAATTGGAGGAGTTGTAAGTTTACAGAAAAAGCATGCATAAAATGCACAGCTCCAATGTACCACTCTGTGATTTAATACCTCACACTAGTGCAGTATATTTGCACCACTGATTAAATATTTTTTAAAATAATTGTACTATTTAGTATAGCCCATGGTTTACATTAGGGTTCTCTGTCTTTTTTTTAAATGCTTGTTCTAGTAACATATATATAACCTGAAATCTCTTTTCAAACACATTCAAATGTGTGATTCAGTGCTGTTAATTACATTCACAATGTTATGCTATCATCATCATCCTTGATTCACAAAACTTTTCCATCAACCCAAATAAAAACTCTACATAATTTAAGTATTAACTCCACATTCCCTTCCCTCACCCTGGCCCTGGGTAACCTATATTCTAGTTTCTGATTCTATGGATTTGCTGTTTTAATTATTTCATAAAGTGAGATCACATAATATTTGTCTTTTTGTGTCTGGTTTATTTCACTCAACATGATGCTGTCACATTTCCTCCATGTTGTGACATGTATCAGAGCTTCATTTTTTTTAGTGGCTGCATAATAATCCATTGTATGTATACACCACATTTTGTTTATCTATTCATTAGTAAATGAACACTTGGGCTGCTTCTGTTTTTGGTAATTGTGAATAATGCCAGTATGAGCATTGGTAGGCAAATATTTATTTGAATCCCTGCTTTCAATTTGTTGGGATATATATCTAGAAGTGGAATCACTGAGTCACATGGTAATTCTATATTTAATATTCTGAGGAACTGAGAAATTGTCTTCCACAATGGCTGTACCATTTTATATTCCCATTAACAATGAATTAATGCTCCTGTTTCTCTACATACTCTCCAACATTGGGTATTTTCTCCTTTTTTTTCCTTAATATTACCCATTCTAGTTTGTGTGAAATAGTATCTCATTGTGGTTTTGATTTGCATTTTTCAAATGGATATGATCTTGAGCCTTTTTTTCATGAGCCTTTTAGCCACGTATATCTTTGAGAAATATCTATTCAAGACTTTTGGTCATCTTTTAATAGTTTTGCTTGTCTTTTTGTTGTTGAGTCATAGGATTTCTTTATATATTCTGGTGATAGTCTTTTCATACACAAAGTTTTTAATTTTGATGAGATCTAATTTATCTTTTTTTTTCCCCTCTTGTTGGTTTTGCTTTGGGTAAAAAGGCTAAGAAACCACAGCCTACCAGAAGATCCTGCAGACTTTCCTTATGATTTCTTTCAGGTGTTTTACAGTTCTGCCCTAACCATGAGAAGGATAATTACCATAACAGTAGAAAGTACTTGGAGAAAACTATTTTATTTTATTACTTTTTTACTTTTAGTAGTTAGGCTTTAATGTCAAAATTATATTCTGGCAATTATCCAATTACTGATGCATGAAATCCTAAGGGAATATTTTGACAATCCATAGCCCATTCATTAACTCTTTTTTTCAAAATAAAATAACTTTCATCTCAGGAAGTTCAGTTATGCTTCTGATACATTCTGGTTGAAATCTACATAGCACAAAACACCTGTTACATTTATCCTCATGTATTTATCTATACATTTTTCAGCTTCTGTATTAAACCACGTGAAAAAAGCAATTGTATTTGGAATCTGGGTTTAATACTGGAGATAAGTAACTTTTATTTAATATTTGGACACCCATAGTGTTCTTTTACAACTTCACTGTCAAGTGCTCTACCTTGAATTGGCCTTCCTTTGCCCATGGCATCATTTAAGAGAAAAAGTTGGGGAACCTAAGAAAGGACCCATATTTGAAACAGTGATTAAGAGAGAATGTAACTTAGCAGGGTACAGAGGTAAAACATGGAAATATTGCTAGACAGTAAAGGATGACAGAACAACAAAAATACCATAAGGTTGTGGAAAAATAAATTAACATAATGAGAGAGAACATGTGCTTTTAAATTTGAAAGAATGAGGTTCAAGTCTCAGCCCCTTCAAAAGTAACCAAAAGGGGGTGGGCCACAGTGGCTCAACAGGCAGACTTCTCATCTGCCATGCCAGAGACCCGGGTTCTTTCCCGGTGCCTGCCCAGGCAATAAATAAATAAATAAATAAATAATCAAAAGGATACTGGTGGATCACATAATCCCCTTAATCCTTAGTTTTCTTTATGGTTTCTTGTGAGGCTAAAGTTAAACAATGCGCATGCAGCTATTTGAATCATGCTTGGAAATAATAAGAGCATGATAAAAGTTATAAGATATCAATACTTTCATTTGTGACTTAGATATTTTGGACCCTTCTTTAGAACTTGACACTTAAATGCCCTACCTTAAATTGCCTTAGCTCTTCCATAGCATATGAGAAAGAAAATAAAATGCTGTGAACTAATAAAGTGCATGTATGGACCTGTGAACTTCTCCCAATCTATTCATTATTTTGAAGGTGATTCCTGAAGAAGTAGAACAGAGAACCACTTATGTGCTTGGTGACCAGGGTGCATCTTTTAAGTAGACAGTGTCCACAATTAAATGAGGTTTAACCGTAGGATCAAATGGATTTTATTTCCTTTTTTTAATTTCCATTTTAATTAGAACAGCAATCAAATGGGCAAGGAAGAAACTATTCGACAAAATGATTCTTTACACCAATAACAAAATTTATTTTTATAGCAGTTTTAGTTTTATGGAGTTATTGCACAGAAAGTACAGAGTTCTTATATACACCCCCCCACACACAGATGTCATTTCTTCTTTTGTTAATATCTTATATTAGGTGGTCTATTAGAATTGATGAAACAATATTGATACATTATTAGTAACTAAAGTTCACAGTTTACCTTTGAGTTCACTCTTTGTGTAAACAGTTCTATGAATTTTGACAAAAGCATAACATCATCCATCTACCATTACAGTATCATACAGAATAGTTCCATTGTCCTAAAAATCCCTACCTCCACCTAATCATCCCATCCCCCACAACACCTCCAAATCATATCAATCACTAGCATTCTACTGTCTTTTTAATTTTACATTTTCCAGAATGTCATATAGCTGGACTCATACAGTATGTAGCCCTTTCAGAGTGGCTTCTTTCACTTAGCAATATGTTTTTAAGTTTCCTTTCATGTCTTTCATGGCCTGATAGCTCATTTCTTTATGTTGTTGAATAATATTCCATTATCTGGACATGCACAATTTGTTTGCCTATTAGCTTATTGAAGGAAAAATTAACCTATAAAATCAATTATCCATAGTAGTGAATAGAAAGTAATGAAAGCCAGATTTTTTCTCACACCATACCAAAAAAAACTTACTTGTGGATTAAGGAAAAATGACTAGTACAATCTTTAAACTCTACTGTAAAATTTAGTTAAATGTATTTTTAGATCTTTAAGTAGAAAAAGAATCTTAGGCACAAAAATAAGAACTCTAAAAGATGAGTGTTTCACTATATTAAACTTAAGAACTTTTTTTATTAAAAGACACTTTTAGAAAATGAGAAAAATAAATTACAAACCAAAGGAAGGTATTTACAGTTTATATATCAAATATGTAAGTAACTCAACTCAATAAGAAGTTCAAAAAGTGAATACATACATGAGTAAACAACATAAATAGGCATTTTATTGAAGAGGAAAAACATACTGACATGGAACATGGAAGATATTCAAGATTATGAGAGATGAAGGAAATGCAGGTCAGGACCATAATGAGGTACCATTTATACCCAATTAACTGGAAAACAATTTAAGTATTTTAAAAATAAATAAATAAAATAGGTTTACTATGTCATAAGAAATTTAACATCAGAGTGAGGGAGCCATTAAGGAAGTTACCCTTTTAAGCATATTTCAGTTGGATACTACAAACTGCTGAAATAAGCAAAACTACAGGCAGCAACGTTTCTTGGAATTATGAACAAATCTGACACCATCTTTAGTTTGTTAAAGCTGCAGGAATGCAACATGCCAGTAATAGAACAGCCTTTAAAAAGGAAATTTGTTAATTTTCAAGTTTATAGTTCTAAGGCCATAAAAATGCCCAAATAAGGCATCCAAAGAGAGATACCTTGACTCAAGAAAAGTCAGTGGGTCTATAACCCCTCTGTCATTTGGGAAGGCACTAGGACTGACTTCTGATTTCAAACAGCTTCCCTAGGGGTGTTTTCTTTTTGCATCACCAAACATCTGGATCTCATGTTGGCTCTCAAGTAACTGTTCTCCAAGTGTCTGAACTTCCTCCGAAATGTTTCCTCTTTAAAAGGACTCCAGTAAACTAATCAAGACCCACCTTGAATCTATTCCAAAGGCCACACCCATAAACATGGCTTTTCTGGGATATATAACAGCTTCAAACTGGTACACACTAGAAAGCTACTGGAGGATACAGAACATTTAGAAGTATCAACCAGTTTTGATTTTAAAAATCAATTTATACTTTTTTTTTCCTTTAAAAACCCTTACTTGAAAACCCTGAGGGGGACACAGTTTGGGTTGCAACTTGAATCTGTTATCCCCAAATTGCAACTTTTACCCAAATAAACACTTCTGTAATGTTGTAGCTCAGTCTGTAATTTCTCACTGGATTATGATGAAGCTAATTGTTAAAGAAGATCAATCCACAGGTTCTTGATACATTTCTGGTGGAAGTGTATGTGGGTAAAACTGCTTTGGAAAATAGCTGGTCATTTTCCCCTATAGTGGAATATCTGTATAACTTATGAGTCAAAATGCCATGCCTAAGTATATAACAAAAAAAAAAAAGAGAGATACAAAAAGAAACTCAGACCAAGATGTTTATAGTAGTGGTTGACTAACATTAAAACCTTAAAAAGAACAAGAAAATAGACAAACTTTAGTATACCCAAACTATGGAATATTAGCTAGCAGTAAAAAAGAAAGAAAAAGAAGAAAGAAGGAAGGAAGGAAGGAAGGAAGGAAGGAAGGAAGGAAGGAAGGAAGGAAAGAGAGAGAGAGAGAAGGAAGGGAGGAAAAGGAAAAGGAAAGAACTATAGCAAAATGCACAACAGGGATGAATCTTAACAGTATAATTTTAAGTGAAAATTTAAGTTCCCAAATTGTGTGCAACTTGACAATCTTTATAAAGTTAAAATACATATATTTTAGGAACTTATTTATACAGTCAATATGATTATACAAAAAGGAGAACAAGCGAATAATAAACACAGAGATTAGAATGGTAGTGATTCTGGTGGCGGAATGTAAGGGCATCATTTGTGGCAGGACCTTATGATTATGTGTTGTTTATTGTCAAGGTTCTAGCCTTGGTTTGGGGCTTTGAATTCATGAGTGCTTATTGCATTGTTAATAATAATTGATGAACTAATTAACTAGAGCAGATTATGCATGGGCTGCAATTACCATGTGTCATGAACCAAGGTGAAACTAAGAAAAAGACTAAAAAATAAAGCACAATGAAAGGTTGTAGTAAAAAAAAAAAAAGGAAGAATACTAAAGTGTATGCAAGTATAAAAACAAAAGTAAAGGTAATGAAAATTATACAATGAAGACTAAATATCTCCTTTTGATGTTTGTTTTCTCCTGCCTACTTAACATTGCCCACACCCACCCTGTTTAGCACAGAAAACCTGTTATAATTTCACATTCCAAACAATGCTTATGAATATATTTCTCTAATTAGAAAATAATTTTAAATGTATTATTTTATGCAAATTGCTATTGCTGGACAAAAGGATACATGCATTTTATAATTTACAAGATGTTCTAAATTGTTGACCACACTTATTTGACCAATTATGCCCCCAGCAAGTTTATGAGCATGTTTCTCTCTCTAATGCTATTTTTGATATTATAAAATTGTACACCCAAAAGGAATGCATTTTCTTCAGTTAATTGTATTTCTTCATTTAGTAGTGAAAAGAAAGCATCATCTTAGAGGTTTATTCTTTTTTTACCCTCCTGACTTATCTTTTGGAAATAGTTGTGTTTTGTTGTTGTTATTATTTGGTTTCTAAAAATTCTGCATATTAAATGCTTTAGTTTTTATATATAATCTCAAACATTTCCCCTAGTTTGTCATTGTTCTATTGATGGTAATAATTTCTGTACTTTAAATTTAAATCTAGTGAAACATAGCTAAGACATGAAAAATTATATATGACATATAAAATCCAAAAGGCAAAATGGTGGAAGAAAATAATGCCCTCACGGTAATAATACTAAGTGTTAATGGATTAAACTCCTCAATCAAAAGACATAGACTGGCAGAATGGATTAAAAAACAGGACTCATCTATATGCTCTCTACAGAAGACACATTTTATACACAAGGATAAACATAGCTTGAAAATGAAAGGTTGGGAAAAGATATTTCATGCAAACAACAATCAGAAAAGAGAAGGAGTAGCTAATACTAACATCCAACAAATTAGACTTCAAATGTAAAATAATTAAAAGAGAAAAAGAAGGACAATATGTATTAATAAAAGGACAATTCAACAAGAAGACATAACAACAATAAATATTTATGCACTGAGCCAGAGTGCTGCAAAATACATGAGACAAACACTGAAAAGAGAAATAAACCCATCTATCATAATAGTTGGAGTCTTCAATTCCCTGCTTTCATCAATGGACAAAACATCTAGACAGAGGATCAATAAAGAAACAGAGAATTTAAATAACATGATGAATGAACTAGACTTAACAGACAGTTTAGAACATCACACACCGCAACAGCAAGATACACCTTTTACTCAAGTGCTCCTGGATCATTCTCAAGGACAGACCATATGCTGGGTCACAAAGCAAGTCTTAATAAATTTAAAAAGATTGAAATCATACAAAACATTTACTTGGATCATAAAGGAATGAAATTGGAAATCAATAATAGGCAGAGGGCCAGAAAATTCACAAACATATGGAAGCTCAACAACACACTCTTAAACAACCAGTGGGTTAAGGAGGAACTCACAGGAGAAATCAGTAAATATCTCGAAGCAAATGAAGATGAAAACAAAATGTATCAAAATTTATGGGATGTAGCAAAGGCAGTACTAAGAAAGAAATGTATTGCCCTAAATACCTATATCAAAAGAGAAGAAAGCAAAAATGGAGGTATTAACTGTTCACTTGGAAGAACTAGAGAAGGAACAGCAAACTAACCCCAAAGCAAGCAAAAGGAAAGAAATAAATGAAATTGAGAACATGAAAAAAATCGAGAAAATCAACAAAACCAGATGTTCGTTCTATGAGAAAATCAATAAGATACATAGACCCTTAGCGTTGTTGACAAAAAGAAGAGAGAAGATGCAAATAAATAAAATCAGAAATGGAAGAGGAGACAAAATCACTGACCCTGCAGAAATAAAGGAGGTAATGAGAGGATACTATGAACAACTCTATGCTAATAAACCAGACAATGTAAACGAAATGGACAACTTCCTAGAAAGGCATGAACAACCAACATTGACTTGAGAAGAAATAGACAATCTCAAGAAACCAATCACAAGTAAAGAAATTGAATTAGTCATTGAGAAGCTCCAAAAAGAGAAAAGCCCAGGACCAGATGGCTTCACATATGAATTCTACCAAACATTCAAGAAAGAATTATTACCAATCCTGCTCAAACTCTTCAAAGAAATTGAAGAGGAGGGAAGCCTATCTAACTCATTCTATGAAGCCATCATCACCCCCATACCAAAGCCAGAAAAAAGGTACCTTAAGAAAATAAAATTACAGAACAATCTCTCCAATGAATATAGACGCAAAAATCCTCAACAAAATTCGTACAGATCGAATCCAGCAGCACATTAAAAGAATTATACACCATGACCAAGTAGGATTCATCCCAGGTATGCAAGGATGGTTCAACATAAGAAAATCAATTAATGCAATACACCATATCAGCAAATCAAAGCAGGAAAAAAACACACAATCATCTCGATTGATGCAGAAAAGGCATTTGACAAATTTCAACATCCTTTCTTGTTGAAAACACATCAAAGGATAGGAATAGAAGGGAACTTCTTCAACATGATAAAGGAAATATATGAAAAACCCACAGCTAACATCATCCTCAATGGGGAAAAACTGAAAACTTCCCCCCTAAGATCAGGAACAAGACAAGGATGTCCACTGTCACCACTGTTATTCAACATTGTGTTGGAAATTCTAGCCAGAGCAATTAGACAAGAAAAAGAAATACAAGACATCAAAATTAGGATGGAAGAAGTAAAACTCTCAGTTTGTAGATGATATGATAGTATAATGTCGAAAACCCCAAAAAATCCACAGCAAAACTACTGGAGCTAAAAAATGAATACGACAAAGTGGCAGGTTACAAGATCAACATTTAAAACTCTATAGTATTTCTATACACTAGTAATGAACAATCTGAGGGGGAAATTAAGAAAAAAAATCCATTTACAATTGTAATCAAAAGAATAAAATATTTAGGAATAAATTTAACTAAGGGTACAAATGACCTATACAAAGAAAACTACAAGAAATTGCTAAAATAAATCACAGAAGAGCTAAATAAATGGAGGGGCATACCGTGCTCATGAATTGGAAGACTAAATATAGTTAAGATGTCCATTCTACCTAAATTGATGTATTGATTCAATGCAATGCCAATTAAAATTCCAGAAGCTTACTTTTCAGAAATAGAAAAACCAATGACCAAATTTATCTGGAAGGGCAGGGTGCCCTGAATAGCTAAAGATAGCCTGAGAAAGAAAAATGAAGTCAGAGGTCTCACACTACCCGACCTTAAGGTGTATTATAAAGCTACAGTGGTCAAAACAGCATGGTACTGGCATAAAGATAGATATATTGACCAATGGAATCAAATAGAGTGTTCACATATACACCATTTCATCTATGAACAATTGATCTTTGATAACACAGTCAAGCCAACTTACCTGGGACAGAACAGTCTCTTCAATAAATGGTGCCATTAAAAAAAAAAAAAAAG
>PVIY010049155.1:0-16881 GCA_004026745.1 Myrmecophaga tridactyla | reverse complement strand
GGGGGAAATGGGATGCTATCTATAAGTTGAAATGAGCAATAGCTTAAATATTAATATTTTTATGTTACTTGATATTCCTATAAATTTGAAATGGCTCTTATACTTAAAAGCCAATTTTGTAAATGATTGGAACATTACATTCACAAATGTGATGCCTATTATATTTTTTTAGCTTTTTAAGATGTTGTTTTGTTGCAGGCCTGTGAGTCAGCATAAGCTGTTTTGCAGACAATTCAAATTCAGAAAAAAAACTTCCAGGATTTAAAGAGACAAATGACTTAAAACAAGTTGAAAATGTTTAAAATGCCTCAAAGAATGCCAGGATGAAAATCCTCTGCCTTCCCTCCACTTTTTTATTATAATGATTCTTAAAAATATGTTTGTTTTGCCTTTTTATTGCAGAGAAGATAAAGTTGTCCGGTAGCTAATAAGGGTTATCACTAATAACAATGTTACACAAACAAAACAGGTGAGAGCTACCTTCTTGGGAGAAGATGGAGCAGGAAAAATGATCAAGGAACACTTTAAATATCTTAGAACCAAATACAGGTGACCTGGAGATTGTATTCCTTTGAAGTATTCTGAATAAACTCACAAAATGGGCTGTAAAATGAATTGACTCTGAGAAATATGAAATCTAATGATCCTACATAGACATATTGGGGTGAATGAAATGAGAAAAGAAATGAGTAGACAAGAAACATCCTGGGAATAGAAGAATGGAGTTTCAAAAGAAGCAGTTAAAGATGAAAAATGTTTTCTGGCAGCATACTTTTCACAAAATAATCTGGAAAGAACAAAAGTTCCAATTATGCATTGAGGATTGTTTTCTCTGAAGTAGCCTTTCTTTCCCTCTCCAAAGCAAATCCTCCGCTCAGCACTGAGGCAGCTGTTGCTATAAAAGATGTATTTTTTCAAAATTACATTAGACATTTATTTTTCCATTTCAGGCAACTTCTCTCACCTTTCTTCTTGAATATCTTTATGTCACTTCTCCCTCCTTTTTTTCCCTTTTCTCTACCAGAAAAAATAACATAAGCTTTCTGAAAAATATGCTTAATGTCTGATAGAAATAACCTAGAACAAAACAAAACATGTCTGAAAAGTTTGACAACTTGACCAGAAAGTATCATTCTACCAAGTAATGCTATAGAAGAGAATAAGAAAATAGCAGCTTTTATGTTGATCAGGGAAAGAGTCCCGCAAATAATACTATGGACACCTGAGTAGAGTTTTAGAGGTGTAAACTCTGCTCTATTGACCAACATAGCATGCAAAATCTGTTTTGTATTCTGTATTCTCAGATTTTTTTCATGATGAACAATTGAGTAATAATAGAAAAGAGACAAAGGGTCTATCTTTAGCAAGATGGTACTCTATTACTGCAAAATTATTCTGAATTAGATTTAACTGAAGATTTTCAGCCTGACAAATTGTAACCAACTAGTTGTCTGTCTTACTACTCTCTCCCAACCCATCTCAGCAAGGGGCCCTCTGTCCCACATATATATTTTATACTACTTCCATTCTGGACCACAGGTCTTGGCTTATCCTATACCCCAGCCTGGAATGCTACCCCTCAAACCCCTATTGAGTTCTATTCTCTAACAATCAAATAGAAACTTCTTTGTCTTAAGCAGCCTTTTCTTACTAATCCCTCCTCTCAAAGTAGATTTCCCTTCCTCTAAATGGAATAATGTCTACAACACATTTGGCACAGTGTTTGGCCTCAGAAAGCTGGCTTTTACCATATAGCTTTAAATTCCCTTAGATGTCATATTGACAACTTACTGTTCAACCTAGATATCACAAATGTTACCTCCAAATTAATGCTAAATAATTCAAGCACCCATTTTCTCCTCATCTTTACACTTCCTGTCTTCCTCTAAGTAAAGATAAAATGTTCAAGTAAAACTCAATGGATTGAGTTATGTATTTGTCATCTTATAAACTTGCTAAGCCTACTCTATAACATGGCCAAAATGTCTGATTCATATGTCAGCTCTGTATTAGCATAGGATACATAGCAATTACAAAAGTATGGTCATCTTTGTTTATGGCTAAAGATTACAGAGAAAGTTTAGGGAGAACTAAAACCAAATGCTTTGAGAATTTCTAACCACCCTATTTCTTTGCAGTTGAGTCAGTTAAATATGTAGTGCAGGTCTTTTCCCATAGCACATGATCTTCATAATTGGATTTTCCATCCGTATGAGAATCATCTCTTCTTCCAGCAAGTGCAATTGTCTACCTTAAAATTTGATGATTACAGACAGGTAACCACCTGAGAAGAACTTTCAGGCCTTGTCTTCTGTTTGAATATCTAAAACCTAATTGTTTCCTTAACATGATTCTATATCAGATGAGGCTATATAGGAACATACTGAGAATACATTCTCCAGAACTTGCCTTCTTTAAAAAGGTTTAAAAATTATTTTTCTGTCTCCCCCAAACTCTATTTTCTGGAGGAAAGTGAACATACTCTTGGCTGATGCTCTATTACCTTTATGTTGGTAAAGAAACTGTACTTTCCCAGGCATAACAGAATAGGTTTGAGAGAATTTTTTGGACCTGTTTGCAAATGAGGGGACAACAAATGAGATTGGAGTGGCCTTTAAAGCTGTTCCACCTCGGGTGCTCTGCGCAAAGTTTGGGTAATCTAAGGTCGATTTATTAATGAAGTGATAATTAAAAGCCTGACGTATCAGTCTTACCTGTTGGTCCTTCACCTAGGATGGGAACTGTGTCTTTCTATATGTCCATTCCTATCTATCTTCTCTGCTGTCTTCTCTGTTGTCTCATCTTCTCTGTTGTCTCGACCTCTTTCTTAACAGATGGCTGTAACATTTAGCACAGGTAACTTTTCACCAAATAGCAGCTAAGCTCCTATCTTAAGCATAACATTGTTTTTTAAGCTAATGCCCTTCTCTGTCATTATCTTTGATACAGTAAACTAGTTCTTTTGCTTTCTCTTTATCCTACTTTTCCTTCATACAGACATTCAGACTTATGCAAAAAATTTCCTATTTATCTGTAATTTCTATATCAAATATCCTTACCCAAAAAAATATTTCAACAGAATTCTGAATTCAAATTATTATTAATGGCTATGGATAATCAGGAACAGGCTCCAGTGAATTGAGGGTTGTCTCAAAATTCCTCTATATCATATTCTTGGAAAACTGATACCCCTAAAGCAGAGCATAAATGCTGTCACAAAAACAATCTTACAGCAGATGTCAACTTTCTACTTTCCATTTATAACCCATGCAGAACAGTATTAGATTCTTCTCTGATGCTCTGATTTTATAAAATCACTGAATTTTAGTACCTGGGAGTAAACTTGAGAAAGGTATCTGTTCCACCTTCTCAACTCAGAGGAAGAAATTATACTCAGGTGAACTGACTGCTAAGGGTCAAAAGGCTAGTTAGCCACAAATCTAGGACTAGAACTCAGGTTTTCTGTCTCCAGCCCAATGCTCTTTCCACTATTTAGTTAATTTGCACAATATTCCAACTGGAAAAGAGTCAAATAAAGAAATGTGGAGGAATTAATAAATTCCTCCAAAGCACCCCATCATCCCTGAGAGAGAGAAACAAATGTAGAGATACAAATAAACCCAAGTCTCCAGTGCCAAAAATGCATACAATCAAGACACGACCAAACTTATTCATCCATATTGCAATACACACACACACACACACACACACACACACACGCATGCACGCACACACACACACACACACAAAGAAATCAAGATCAAAGAAATCAAGCACCCCTCTTAAGATGAAGGAATGTGAGACAACTACCAAGAAAACTTTGAGGGCTCTAGCGCTGGGTGAGGCCAAGTATAACCATGTTCTAGTTTGCTAGCTGCTAGAAGGCAATATACCAGAAACAGAATGGCTTTTTAAAAGGGAGAATTATCAAGTTACTAGTTTATAGTTCAAAGGCCATGCAAACACCCAAAATTAAAGCAAATCTATAGAAATGTCCAAGAAAGGCCGATGAAGTTCAGGGGTTATCTCTCAACTGGAAGGGCACATGGTAAACATGGTGACATCTGCTAGCTTTCTCTTCAGGCTTCTTGTTTCATAAAGCTCTCCCCCAGAGGTGTTTTCCTTCTTCCTCTCCAAAGGTCTCTGCCTGCATAGGCTCTCATGGTTCTCATAGCACTCATGTATCTTTCATCGTTCTCAGGCTTTCTCCAAAATGCTTCCTCTTTTAAAGGATTCCAGTAAACTAATCAAAACCCATCTAGGGAGTGGGTGGAGTCACATCTCCATCTAATCAAATGTTAATACTCACAATTGGGTGAATCACATCTCCGTGGGGATAATCTAATAAAGTTTCTGACCTTTAGTGCTGGGTAGAGATTAAAAGAAGTGCTTCCTCCAAATGATGGGATCAACATTAAAACATGCCTTTTCTAGGGTACATAATATTTTCAAACCAGCACAAATCCTTAAAAGAAAATGCCATCATAAATACTTTGAAGAGGACAAATTGTTGACATTTAGTACCTGGAAAATGGCAAGGGATATACCTCAAGGATGACATGTAGTCTTTGAAAACAAAATTTTCCATTCCCCCCATCAGCACCTTGCCCTAAAAATAGAGTCAAATTAAAGCTATAATGTGTTTGCTCTATAGTCTCCTCCCTATATGGAGGATATAGCAACCTACTTTCCACAGCCATGGCCCAGTAAAGAAGAAATCCTCCTCTTCAGCTGCTCCTTTGAAAAGAACCAAGACCTCCTTCATCCAACTCAGTAAGCACTCAGGATTCTCCTGTAAGAACTAACCAGCACAGTCCACCCCTTGTCAACTTGGCAGCTTTACGCATCACCTTAAAACATGCTTAGTTTCCAAATAGAACACAATAACACACATACGTTTTGCCTAATAATACTCAACCCTTCTGCATACAACTGGAAACACACTACACTCTCTCCAGAATAGGGTGCAAGTCCTTAGGTAACATTCACACTTAAATTTCATAGCCTATGACTTAAATACTGTATCATGAACAATACAATTTATGTCATATGATAAGAGGAAAATAAGAAATTTTCTTATGTACAAATGCAAACAAACTTGTAACAAAACAGGGAGGAAATATTCATACAATCACAATCCTCATTTTTGTAAATGGTCATGTAGTCATAGTTCATATTTATCACTACTGTCTTCTACTACTCATTCCATATTCCCTTTACCCTCACTCAGCAAGCACTTCAGCTGGTTGTGGTTCTTACTGACAGCTATTGAGAAAAAAGCATTTGCCAGATCAATAGCTGCATACCAGGTACCAGGCAATGTGTTGATTTGCTCAAGCAATGATACCACATCTGGAACAATAGTTGCAATTGGAGTCACCACCTGGTTAAATTTACAATAATCCACTATCATCCTCCAAGACCCATCTGTTTTCTGCACAGACAAATAGGACAGTTGAATGGGGATGTGGTGGGAATCACCACCCCTGCATCCTTCAAGTCCTGAATCTCTGCAATCCCCCAGGAATACAGTATTGCTTCTGATTCACTATTTTTCTAAGTAGGGGCAGTTCTAGTGGCTTCTATTTGGCCTTTCCTACCATAATAGCCCTCACTCCACTAGTCAAGGAACCAATGCGGGGATTCTCCCAGTTGCTGAGTATGTCAATTCCAATTATGCATTCTGGAACTGAGAAAATGACAAAAGAATAGGTCCAGGAAACCCACTGGATCCTGGACCTGAGCTAAAATTCCATCAATCACCTGACCTCCATAAGTCCCAACTCTGACTAGTGGGCCAGAGTGATGTTTTGGGTCCCCTTGAATTGGTGTCACTTCTGAGCCAGTGTCTAATAATCCCTGAAATATCTGATCATTTTCCTTTTCCCCAATGCACAGTCACCCTAGTAAAAGGCCATAGTTCTCCCTGGAGAATGCTTGGAGAAAGGTTAACAGTGTTATTTTTGGTCCTTCTCCAAGGATATCTAGCCCTCCTCTCTTTCTAGGGGCTCTGGGTCTGTAAATGGTCTCAAGTCTGGGAATTGATTAAGAGGCCATGATTCTCTGTTTTTGTAATTCAAGTTAAATTTCTGTTCACATGACCTAGAATTCTTCTACTTATACAGCTCAAATAAGAATTTAGTAGATTGCCCATGTATTTTACTCTTAGGTACCCCATTATCTTCTAGCCAATGCAACAAGTCTCTGCAAGTCAGATTATTTTGACTGCTGCTCTGAGTCTGCTGTTCATTATGGTGGCCACTCCCACGTTGTCTAAGGTGATTAACTGTCACTACATGGCTTCTGCCAACTTGGGATCATCCCCATTGTGTTTAAGGATTCAGCTTAGTGACAGCAGTCCCACAGTAATATCTGAGCTACAGAGAAGGGTGATTACAGAGCTCTTCAGAGATGATGGAGCTAGTCTCACGAATTTATTTCTCAAGGTTCTGGTGAAAGATGTGTCCTCTGGACACTGCTGGGGTGTATAAGCAGGTCTTCCATGATAAATCCACTCTAACGTTCCCATCTCTAAGCCTCTGGATCCCCTTACCTACATTATACCAGGGCAGTTTCAGCATTTTGACCTCAGGTAATATATCAGCTACATTTGGATCCATGTTTCAGCCAACCATCCAAGCAAACTGTTAATGCCCTTTCTAACCCCTCAAGCTACAACACTGAATGCAGAATCTCTGCTTAGTGGGCCCATATCAATAAATTCAGCTTGATCCAACTTTATATTCCTTCTACCATTATCCCACATCCTTACTATTCATTTCCACACATATTCCTCTGATTTCTCCCTACATAGATTGGTTAACAGTTCTCTTGGAGTATAGCATACCTTCTCATGGGTCATACTTTGTAACATACCTTTTGGGGCCTGTTGGGACTTTCGTCTAGTTTTGGGGCTTGAAGAAATGAGGGTTGGTGGGGATGGTTCATGAAAAGAAATAGAAGTGTCTTTCAAGCCAATACCTCAGAGCATTCTGTTGCAGTTTCATTTGGTAAAACAGGATTAGTCCCTCCAGACACAGGAGTGAGGGCCGTTTCCCCAGGGGACATCGTTACATGGTCAGCAGGCAGTGAAAGGTTAATCTCATTAGTTGGCGGCTGGATGGCAGATTCCTCTCAGGAGACTGGTGGCTGGGAAGTGGTTTCCTCAGGGCAGTCCATCACAGATACATTCAGGAAAGGCTCAGCAGAGTCCACTAATCCTGTCTTTCCATTGCCATCATTATCAAGCCATATATCACCATCCCACATTTCAGGATCCCATTCTTTTCCAATCAAAGCCCTTACTTTAACAGCAGATAGCCTATAAGGTTGAGATTTAATTTACATTGTAAATCTGCTACTCGCACAATAAGGCTTTGTGTCAGGGTTTCAGAGATCTCAAGTCTGAGATCACAGGAAATAGGATTTTCTTTCAGGGCACCCATGGATACTTTTACATCATTCATACGGCACTCAAATTTTGAATTTGAAGGCTTTAGTTCATCCCTTTTCTTCATCACTGTATCCAGTGTATCTAACAACAACCAGCCAACAATATCATATCTCTAAATTCCACACACTCTGTAAAGGTATCAAACATTATCTCCCAGAGCCTTACCTCATAAATGTACAATTAGCAGAATCTAATGGTGATATTTTGAGTATCTCTTTTGCCAACTAGTGCCTTTGAGTCTAGTCAGAGTAGAAAACCAATTGTAAAACCCAATTTTTAAGATTCCGTTTCTCAAGAACCATTCCTGAAGATAGACGATAAATACTGAGATGGTATAATCTAGGAATGCCTAGACTATACAATGAGAGTGACTAAATGTACAAATCAAAAAATGTTTTTGCATGAGGAAGAACAAAGGAATATCAATATTGCAGGGTGTTGAAAATCGATGGTCATTCATATTTTAAAACTTTAACTTATGTGTGAGACTAAAGCAAAAAAATGTCTATTTGGTACAAAATTTATATTTTGATTAGTGAAGGTATATGGGCAGTTTAATTGAACACCATAAGTACATGGAACCTTGAATAGGCATGAGATTTTGTAGGTTTGTCCAGAGTAATGCCCCAATAAATCCCAGAGTGATTTGAACAGTGAATAAAAAAGAATTTGCAAAGTTCCCTTGGGGGAATGGTGAGAAAGGGGGAAAATTCAACTTCCCCATCTGGAGAACTCCTGATATTCTCACAAGCAGTGTAGACAACCAAATCAATAGGGGGAGCCTTCAATCTTGGGGTTTGTTCATATGAAACTTATCCGCACAAAGGATAGACTAAGCTTACTTAAAATTAGGCCTAAAAGTCACCTCCAGAGAACCTCTTTTGTTGCTAAGATGTGGCCTCTCTCTCTCTCAACAAACAGGACAAGCAAACTCACCACCCTCCCCCTCTCTATGTGGGACCTGACTCCCAGGGGTGTAAATCTCCCTGGCAATGTGGGACAGAAGTCCTAGAATGAACTGGGACTCAGCATCAAGGGATTGAGAAAATCTTCTAGGCCAAAAGGGGGAAGAGAGAAATGAGACAAAATTGTCAGTGACTGAGAGATTTCAAACAGAGTCGAGAGGTTATCCTGGAGATTATTCTTAAGCATTATATAGATATCCCCTTTTTAGTTTAAGGTGTATTAGAGAGGCTAGAGGGAAGTGCCTGAAACTGTAGAGCTGTGTTCCAGTAGCCATATTTCTTGAAGATGATTGTATAATGATATAGCTTTCATAATGTGACTGTGTGATTTGAAAATCTTGTGTTTGATGCTCCTTTGATCTATGGTATGGACAGATGAGTAAAATATATGGATTAAAAATAAATAAATAATAGGGAACAAATGTTAAAATTTAAAAATATATATAATGGGTAGATTGAATTACTAGTGGTCAATGAGAGGGATGGGTATGTGGTATGGTAAGTATGAGTTTTTTCTTTTTACTTCTTTTTTCTGGAGTGACGCAAATGTTCTAAAAAATGATTATGGTGATGAATATACAACTATGTGATGACACTGTGAGCCATTAATTGTATACCATGTATGGAATGTTTGTATATTAGGAATATATGTACTTGTACATTGTTTTATCAATAAAAATTTAAAAAAAAAAAGAACTATTCCTCTTACCAAGCTGTGCTAGTCAGGGTTCTTTACAGAAACAGAACCAATAGGAGAGATCCATAAATATGAGATTTATAAAGGTGTCTCACACAGCCATGGGAATGGAAGAGTCCAAAATCCATAGGGCAGGCTGTGAGGCTAGTGTCTCCAACGAAGTGTTTGGATGAACTCTACAGGGGAGGCTCACTGGCTGAAGAAGTAGACAAGTTTCTCTCCTTCCATAAAAACCTTCAAATGCTTGGATTATCTATTTGTGGGAGATAATGCCTTTAGTTGATCTGAGATGTAATCAGCCACAGATGCAATCAACTGACTTATGATTTAATCAGCCAGCTAGGAAATATCCTTGCAGCAACAGTCAGGTCAGTGCTTGCCTGACCAGACAACTAGGCATAATCATTTGGCCAAGTTGACACCAGAACCTAACCACCACAGTTGCACAGGGGAAGTTGGTGACCAACAAGAAATATAGAACAAAAGGGACCCAAGAGCCTAGTATTCAAAACCAATGAGATATATATATATATATTATACAAATTGAGAACATAATCTCAGGCGACATCCTGCACTTGGAGTTGACTGCATCCTGCCTCTCTGGTCAAGCAGAGAAGCTGGATTCAATCAGTTGCAAGCACAGGTGCAGTAGCCCCAAATTATCTTTAAAGTGACCCCTGCCTCATTAGCATAGTAAAAGACATACCCAGAGGTGGAGACTTTCCACCATTTTTGAACATGCAATGTATGAAATAGTGTGTAGTCAACCTAGGATTATATAACCCTAAGGACATGCTCATTAATTAATCAATAGATAATTATAGATGCAAATAATGTTAGCTTTGTGTAAAACACCTTGTCCCAAGCAGCACAAGACTATATAGGCCAATAATAGGATAGCTTAGAGGTTCCAATTTCTAGATGAGGGTCAAACCCTTGCCTCTGCAAACATAAATAAATTCTTTGAATCACCTACTTACATTGCAGTTTTCTAATTTAAAGCCATCGTGGAGCTCTCTAAAGGTTGATGGTTTTGCAACCTAACAATTGGCGACTCCTCCAGGATTAGTCAAATGTTCCATGACACTAGATTATCCTCCTTTCCAGTGACTGGTCAGCTTCATCTTGGGAACTCCCTGTGGTCCCTTTTTCTGGGCTCAGACCTCTATACCTAGTGGCCACCTGAACTCCCTTTGTTGGGAGGACAGTGTTCCATGGGGTTGGGGGTTGGGGGTGGGAGGGTGGGGGTAGATGGCAAACCTCAGGGAGCACCCTTGGGGGCTGGCATCCGCCACTGTCTGGCGGATTCTCTAAGAGCCTGCTCTTTCCCTTGGTGGGTGAGTTTGTTCCATTTCGTGTTCATATCATCTGGTCTCAGATTCTCATTTTCAATCCCTTTGTGGGATTTACTGGGAGTCTGTTTCAGGTCCCATTGTGGCAGCTGCTAGAGGTCCCCCTCTCCATCAGGTTTCACGAAGCTGGTGGGTTTGAGTCGCACACCCTCTCTGTTGAAGAGGGCTTTGAACTAACACCTCTTCCTGAGTATGGTTTCTAGTCTTACAAGGCGCCGTGCTCTGGTTTTCTCTCGTCTCCCTCAGTTTGTCTAAATCACCGCCATGGATAATGAGGGATCTGTCCCTAAAAAGTCTCCCTTATGATGCTTCCTAAAAGATTGTTCAAGGATTACTGGATGCCTTGGGGACCCCACTCTAAGGCAAAAGCAGATAATATTTTGCATAACTCTGAATGGCCCCAGAATTGCCTGGAGAATAGAGAAATTTGGCAGGAGAACGGAACCTTGAAACTTAAGACACTTGTAGAGTTGGATTCATTTTGCAGATGAATGGAAAAGTAGGAAGAAATTACCTATGTTCAAATTTTTTGTGAATTAAGTCAGAGTAAGGATATTCAGAAAGCAGTATGGATTAATTGTGTATAGCTAAACAATGGAAAAAACAGCATAAACAAGCCAAACAGCAAGATACTTTCCTAGAGGCTGCACTAGCAGCCTCCCCACCACCACACACACAAAAATAACATTAAAAAAACTGTAGTTGCCAGACTTCTGCATATTATCTAGTCTCCCTAACCCAGGGAAGGGAAAATAAACAAATAGGAAGGACCCAAACCACTCCCCCCTTCTCAAGCTCTACCTTCTTATTGCAAGAAGGAAGGACACTGGAAGAATAAATGCCCAAACAAATCAGAAAAAGCATCCTTCCTGTGAGCTCTAAAAGCTAACCAGAGCAACTCAGATTGACAGGACCAGGGAAAAGGGGACAGTAAGCTCCCACCCTATCTCCCAGGAATTCATCAAGAACCCTGGCTTAAATGAAGGTGGGAAAACACACTATTGACCTGTTAATAGATACAGGAGCAACTGTCAACACTAGTTGGGGCCTCTCACAAAGGAAGGGATAACTGTCTAGGGAGTGACTGGAAGAAAAACCTACACCCAAAGTTTACTGCCCCCTCTGTGTGTAAAATTGGAACTCAAAGTATCTCACCAAATCTTGTATATGCTCTAGTGTCCTACTTCTCTATCAGGAAGAGATGTTTTAGCCAAATTGCAAGCAGAACTTACGTTCAAAAGGGCAGTACTGAAAATTATGGTGTCGGAAAATGTGGCTTGGTGGTTATAAGCTGCTTTAACTCAAGCACCAGGAAAAGCGCAAGCTGAGTTTTTGCCCCTGGATGGCCAGATTGACCCCAGAGCTTGGACTCCTGGAGCGCCTGGAAGATGCTTCCTACAAGATTGTTTTAGAACATTAGAAATTGTTCTGTTACCATTAGAAATTGAACTGTTATCTGAAGCCAAGCTTTCTTGGATTAAGCAATACCTCTCGCTGCTACAGGCACACCAGGAGCTCCAATGGGTCATTTTGACCTTAAAAACTGTTGGGTTATTATACTCTGCCAGTCCCCATGCAACACCCCTGTTCTCTCAGTCAAGAAACCTAGAATACAGGACTACAGGTTTGTTCAAGATTTAAGGGCAATCAACAAAATTTTTTAAAATATCCATATGGCTGTTCCCAACCTGTACACGTTACTTTCCACCTTGAGCCCTGCTAACACTGCTTCTCAGTACTAGATTTAAAAGATGCTTTCTTTTGCATCCTATTGAGTAACCTACTTTGCTTTCGAGTGGGAGGAACATGATATGGGACAATAGGAACAAATACTTGACAGTCCTTCCCCAGGGGGTTAAAAATTTCCCCGCTCTTTTTGGCAAGTAGGTAAGTACAGACTTGTGGGAGTATGCTTGGCTAAAAGGACAATAACTGCAATATGTTGATAATATTCTTATTGCCAGTCCCACTTGGGACATACGCAAAAAGGATACTGTTAATATACTTAACTGTTTAGCTGAGCACAGATACAAAGTTTCAAAATAGAAAGCACAAATGGTAGCACAAAAAGTAACCCAAAAGGCAGAGCTACTGGCCTGAATTCAGGCCATGGAAAATAGTAAAGGGACTCAAGTTAATATCTATATAGACTCTATGTCTTTCTCAGTCCCCACACACATGGAGCCATCTGGACAGAATATGGGCATCTAACCGTAAGTAGCGAAGCTGCAAAACACCAAGAAGAAATTGCACACTTATTCAAAGTTGTTATGCTGCTTGCCCAGGTTGCAGTCAACCACCACCAAAGAAATGAGAAAGAAAATTCATACATTGCCTCAGTGAATTGAGAGGCAGATTTAGCTACCAAGGTAGTTGTAAGAACTACACACCATGGACCTCCCATAGTCCCTTTTGTGGCACAGCAACTCCAAGAAGTAGTCAAACCTGAATACTCAACTCAGGACTTAGCCTGAGCCAAAAATTAGTGTTATAACCCAACAAACTCATGGTGGATGGTTGTCTAATGCTGAAAACAAGATCCTGCTCCCAGACAAACCTTGTTTGGTCCATCATAAAGTGGTACCATAAAACACTTACCTTGGGGCTTGAAGCACGTACAAAACTCATCTCAAGAACAACTATGGTACCAGTCTAACCCGAGCTTCTTCCCATGCTTCTCCTGACTACACTGCCAATAAAATAATCCTCACAGCAGAATGCTAAAACCTCCCCATGCATGTGCAATTCAAAATGAAGGAACCCTCCATGCCAAAGATCATCGTAATAGCAAGAGCCCACAGGAATTTCAAGTATCTTCTAGTTTTGTGGACACCTTTACTGGATGGGCTGAAGGCTTTCCCTGTTGGAAAGAAGGGCACACCACTGTTTATAAACTTCTACAAGAAATCATCCCAAGATTTGGGCTACCTTTTTCTCTCTTTTCAATGAGTATACATTTATCTCCAAAATAGTGTAACAGCTTACCTGCCTTCTTGAAATCAAGTAGAAACTTCATGCTGCATGGAAGTTTCAGGAAAAGTGAAAAACATGAACCATATCTTAAAAACAACCATCAGCAAAATTTACCAAAAAGTCCACATATCATAGACTCAAGCTCTGCCCATGGCACTTTTTCTGGTTAGAGTGAGTCAGCGCAAGGGCCCGGGCTTAAGTCCCTTTGAATTAATGTATGGGAAGCCCTTTCTAATAGACCCAAAGAGCCATGCCCTGTGCCCTTGTCTAGAGAAGGAGCCCTCCATAAATGGGCCCTGGAGCTCCAGTAAAACTCTCAAAGTACTCCATCAGTTTAGCAATCTGAAGCTTGCCTTTCCAGTTAATATTCTTCTGCATATATTCAAAGTAAGAAACTGGCTTCTGTTAAAAACCTGTAAGCAAAACCTGCCAGAGGACCAGATTAAACCTAAGTGGCAAGGCCCCTCTTATGTTTTATTAACTACCCACTCTTCCCTCAAATCCCAGGGTGTTAAGCCGTGGGTTCACTACATTGGAGTGAAACCATCAACTGCACAGACCTCAAAACCATGGACACTCACCTGCAAAAAAGGAAAAAACTCAATATACCATTGAACCCTTAAAAAAGAGGAAATGCCTGTTCGAGAGAACATTTTTATCTGGTGGGCTGATTCAGTAACCCAGAGTTTTTCGTCATTGCTGTTCACTCACTATTCTTTACCCCCCAGGTGCTCTCGAAAACTCAGGAGAACTTCCTCACTCCTCTTTAATCCCCACCCTCCAAAGTATTCAAATGAACCAGAACATCACCAGCTGCTGGCTGTGTTTACCCCTGCAAAACATCTATACACCCATCCCGCTCCCACCAAAGCCTAGAACACGAGTGTCAGCTTGTGAATCCATGGAACCTTAGTGCTTGGGCTGGAGCAATTCAGGAATCACTCAACAACTGAAAGCAGAATCAAGAACTACATGATCATTTAGTGAATCTGTTTCAACCATTACCTCCTATATACCTAACTCCCCAGCTAAGTGGCTTTTGCCCGTCTCTGAGCCCCTCATCCTCATTATTGGTGTTGCTGCCCCACCCATATTAATGTGTCCTCAAAATTTTTATTTACTCCCAAATTTTGGCCCTGGCCAACCAGATCTTCATTCCCTAGCCTGATCCCGCTTCCTTGTAGTATCTCTGCCCTAATTCAGCCAGAGGAAGCTACAAAAGCTTCAAGACCATTGTCCCTTGGCAACCCTAAGTTGACAGGCTTGTCCTCTATCCTGAAGAAAAGGGGGGAGTAGTTGGAGTGGTTGTGAAGAATGGCAGTGGAGTTCCTAGAGTTACAGAGACCAGTGCACTTATATGGGGAAGGTGGTAACTAGCAAGAACTATAGAACAAAGGGAACCTAGCATTCAAAACTAATGAGATATGCATAAATCATAAAAATTTAGAACCTATACTCAGGCCAACATCCTGTAATTGTGGTTAACTGCATTTACAGTTAAACTGTAATTAAACTGATTGCAAGCACAGGCACAGAATTCCCAAAATTGTCCTTAAAGTGATGTCTGCCTAATAAGGCAGGAATAGTAAAAGACACCCAAAGATGGAGACTGTGGTAGTTAGGTTCAGGTGTCAACTTGGCAAGGTGAAGGTGCGTAGTTCTATTACTGTGGACATAAGCCAATGGCATTTGAACCTCAGCTGTTGCTGATTACATCTGCAGTTGGTTAGGAGGCGTGCCTGCTGCAATGAATGATGTTTGATTTAATTGGCTGGTGCTTAAATGAGAAAGCTCAATGTAGCACAGCCCAAATAAATCAGCATACATCATCTCAGCACTCGCAGCTCAGCCTAGGCCTTTGGAGATGCAGAAAGGAATCACCCCGGGAAAAGTTGTTGGAACCCAGAGGCCTGGAGAGAAGGCCAGCAGAGATCACCCTGTGCCTTCCCACATAAGAAAGAACCTCAGTTGAAAGTTAGCTGCCTTTCCTCTGAAGAACTACACATTTTTAACAAAATAAATCCCCTTTTATTAAAAGCCAATCCGTATCTGGTATGTTGCATTCCAGCAGCTAGCAAACTAGGACAGAGACTTTCTGCCATTTTTGAGCATGCAATGCGTGAAACAGTATGTAGTCAACCTAGGATTATATAACCCTAAGGACATGTTCATTAATTAGTAGTCAACAGATAATTATAGATGCAAATAATGCTTTATGTAAAACACCCGGCCCCAAACTACACAAAACCATGTAAGCCAAGAATAAGGTTTAGGGGTTCCCAACTTCAGGACATGCATCAGATCCTTGCCTTTGCAGATACAAATCAATTCTTTGAATCAACTTCTTACATTATGGTTCTAACTTAAAGTGGTCACCATTGGCTTTCTCCAAAGGTTGGTGATTTTGCAACCTAACACTACCTCTGTGAGCCAAACACATCCTAAACAGTGTTGTGGAATGATATATTTGAATACTTCCTCCTGACTACGGAACAAATATAGACCCAGGAATTTTAAGACCAATGTCCCTGCCCTTAAAAATATTATGCTAAAACAAAGAAGAAAAGATACATGAATAACCACCTTAGCAGTTGTGATATAAGCATTTTAAGAGAAGGCTTTGCATTGGGCTATGGAAGCACAGAAGAAGGAGAGAGGCTTTTGAGTGGAAGATTATGGGGCTTTCTAGAAATCAAGAGAAGACTTCCAAACCCAAAGAACTGAAGTCTGTAAAGATTGCATTTATTTACCATGCAGGTAATGAGGAGATAATCTTCAAAGTGTGTGGGTAAAGGGGAGGTCCTCTCAAATCCATCATATTCTTCTGTGTTAATGTTTAACCATCTTGCCCACCCAGGAGCTCAACCCTGAATTTCACACCAGGTATGGAATTCATGTAGGGTGCATGGCATGGCTAAGAAACAAAGTGTTTACCTTCAGACACAGGTTTGAATGCCAGCTTCTACCTAATCTTCTTGTACATGGAAGTTAGAGAAGTTATTTAACATTTTGATCCTTGATTTCCTATAAAACTCATCTATTTTTTGTGAGGTTCTATGCCAATTTGAAAGCATTATGTGCCCCAAAAAGCCATGTTTTAATCCTGGTCCAATCTTGGGACAGGGGGCAACCATCTCTTTTAATCCTGATTTAATATTGTACAGTAGTAACTTTTGATTAGATTTTCTCATGGAGATGTGACACACCCAGTTGTGTGTATGACATTTGATTAGATGGAGATGTGACTCCATGCATTCAAGGTGGGTCTTGATTAGTTTACAAGGGTCCTTTAAAAGGGGAAACATTTTGAAGAAACCAGAGTTGCAGTTGCAGACACAGATGTTTGGAAGAGCAGATGCAGGTGCTTGGAGAACAGTTGCTTCAGAGCTGACAGAGCCAACATGAGACCTATGTTGGAGTGCAGGGCCCAGCAGACATTGC
>PVIY010049154.1:0-16895 GCA_004026745.1 Myrmecophaga tridactyla | reverse complement strand
AGTCCCTGCCGAGTCCCTGCCGGCCCTGGTTTTAGGAAGATGCTGCGGCCACGGTGTTGTTTCCACAGTCACCTAAGCACCTGCGTGAGAATGGTGCTGACACGCCGATTTGGGGCGACCCTCCCGTCAGGCCAGGGCAGTGTGGTCAGGGCTCTGAGCTGCGGGCAGCCCACCGCAGGTGCTCTGGCTTGAGCCGTAGTGCAGGTTGTGCGTCATCTCTCTGCCATCCCTAGTCCCACTGCAGTGGCCCTCAGGGGCCAAACCCCCAAGCCCGACACCTAGGGTGGTCACCTCAACACCCCGCCCCCCCACAGGATGGCATCAAGGATGGCCACCCCCTCTCCTCCAGGGTCCACTGCTCTGCAATGACAGTGGGTCCCTCCATAGATGTCCTTTTTGCTTCAAATGGATGTGGCGAGAACAAGTTCTCCCAACTCTTTCTTTTCTTTTTCTTTTTCTTTATTTTATTTTGCATGGGCAGGCATTGAGAATCGAATCCAGGTCTCCCGCATGGCAGGCGAGAATTCTGTCACTGAGTCACCGTCGCACCACCCCCAACTCGTTCTTAAGCCGTGCCAGACAAGGTCCTTTCACTAGAGGACGTCTCTTCTTACCCTGCTCACGTGGCCCTCACCTGTTCTTCCCGCTGGTGGTGGGTGGAAGGCAGGGGTGCAGGCAACATTGAAAGCATGACATTCTAGAAATGCAGTAATTACCGTCTAGAGAGTCCAAGAGAAGAGAAGGTAGGAAGATATGTTGTATGTTTTTTTTACACATAAAAATTCTGAACAGTAAATTTAATGTGATGGGAATGCTAATTCTCATACGCATTTTTCTGCATACTTTGGGTAAGACTTGCATTGGTGGTCATCACTGGTGAAGCTCAGTAAGAGCTTTTGGCTCTGTGGATGAGGCAACCTCATGAGTAACGTGGCATACAGCATTAAACAGGTGGTGTTAGGAAACAGCAGCAAGACCAACAGGCATACCTCATCTTACTGTGCTTTGTAGACTCTGTGTTTCTTACAAACTGAAAGCTTGTGGCAATCCTTACTGGAGCAAGTCCGTCAACACCATTTTTCCACCAACATATGCTCACTTTGTGTCTCTGTGCCACATTTTAATTAAGGCATGCACGTTACTTTTTTGGACAAAACGTTACTGTACACTTGATAGACGGCAGTACAGTATAAAGACAACTTTTATTTGCACTGGGAAATTAAAAAAAAAGTGTGACTCCTTTATTGCGATACTCAATTTATTGTTGTGATTTGGAAATGGAGCCACAATATGTCCAAGGTGTGTCTGTGTGTTGTTTCAACACAAACATGGCACTGGGGGCATAGCAATGTTGCTACCTTTTCTTGCAATGGGAGATTCAAAATGAAACAAGAATGATGAGATGTTTCCTGGATCTGAATAGGAAGAGGTAGTCTCTGGACACTATGAAGAATCTTCATATGCACTGATTCAATAATAAACATTAACGTAAATACTTCTCTTCCACCCATTATTTGGAATCTTTGTAGATCTATCACTGTATCTCACATGGGCCCATGAATTTTGTAATGCATTTTTAAAACATCAATTGATGGAATAGACAGGAGCCCTGCAAAAGTTATTTGCACCTTAGGAGAGGCCCTGCCTTGGGGTGCGTGAAGGCAACTCACATGAACAACCTGAGAAAGATCATTTGTAGGAAGGAGGAGACCTCATCTCATTAAATGCCTCAGAGAGGGTGAAACACTGAAGTCAGGTAGAAATTGTTGATGCTGCACTGTGAACTTGGAAGCGGCTTGCTCCAAAGCCATGTTCTTTCTGTTAGATTGCTGTCTGTTTCTGGAGGTAGAAATCGTAAGGTTTTGGACCAGCAAGGATACATTGAGCATGGCCCGGCTCTTATCCCCAACAAGCTCAAGGGCCAGACATATACTTCTCCCTCTGGGTCTCAGTGACTGTGAGGCCTGGGCTCACTGGAGGTGCCTGACACAGCCTGGCGCAGTCTGCAGCCCTGCTGCTCCAGGTGTAGCCCTGGGACAAGCAGTGTCAGGATCACCCGGGAGCTTGTTAGAGATGCAGATGCATCTTCAAACCCTCAATCATTGCTACGAGTTGCTACAAAGAACTGAAGTTCTCACTCATTTTCTTGGTCTTGAGCTTTCTACAGAGAAAACAGTATTCTGAAGCTGCCTAGTATTCCAGGTACCATCCATCTGACCCCTTTATAATGTTCAGGGATTTGTGGTTTGGCCTTGTGTTGGTTGGCCTGATGGAGAGGGGCTCTAGGCCTGCACGGCAGGAGAGAGTGGAGGAATCTCGTCTGTGTACCGTGATAAGCAAAATAACCTTGGACATTTTCTGTTAGACTCTCAAATACCTCTCCCCACTCCTACATGATGCCTGGAATTTCTACCACTTGTGCGTCATTTTATTGGCTCAAGTCAGGCAGTCAATACGCTCTAATTGTGCTCTAGAACAAATGCAGTTGTTGCACAGATGGCGACACAGATTTCCCCCAAATTATAAGTTTGATATATATTTTAAAATAAGCATATCACTTAATTTTTTAAAAGATATTTTTATATGACATCTTAAACCATCTTGAGTAGCAGGGGGGTATGTGCTTCATACTTGGAAAACCCTGTTTTAATTGATATTACAGACAATCCCACTATTCCAAGAGGTAAAATCTGGGGTGTGTGCACTTTTATGTGTGTGCACATAGGAAAATGTTATGGTTTTTGGGTACCGGCTGGGAATGGGCTAAGACCTAAGGAACTTAGCTTGGCCACATACCTGTAGTGTGACCTTGGGGAGTCCCTTTCCCTCCCTGGGCCTCAGTTTCTCCATCTCCAATGAAGAAAGAATAGAGGCTCTTGGAACCTTTCCTTCCCATGACCCTGGAGAGCACATGATTCCCCTGCGGTTGAGTCAAGTGTGTTTAAGTAAGCAAGCCACCTCCTGCTCGCCTCATCCGGCCTCTTATCTTAATAAGTAATGAGTGTGCCAAGGGCTGACAATGACATATTTTGAAAATAGTTTTAATGCATAGCTGGCAGAGGACCTGTTGGGCGTTGACAAATTACACAAACAGAGATGATGAGGAGTGCATCAAATATTAACGGCCCAGGGCCCAGACGGTAATGGAGAACCTACCTGTGTCTTACATAAGCCAACTCATGTCCAGCTGAAGGGAACATCTCTTTTCAGCCTCTCCAGGCAAGTGCAAGACAGGCTTTTTAGGGAAATGGAAAAAAAACCAAAGTTAGTTTTTGCAGGTGACCCTTGACTTTGGTTTATTCTTGGAGGATGGTTGACAGTCAATCTCTTTTACGTGGAACTCTTTTATTTTTTTTCTTTGTGTAAATGTTATTAACTGGATCCCTATTCCAGGATGCTGGTTCCAGAATTGATCATGAAAAGTACTTAAAGCTAACAAAAATACAAGTATATACACTTGGAAATATTTATTTAGAATGATTTAGAATGTAACTCTAAATATTTTAAATAAAAGCAAGAGACTGCTCTTACAGGAGTTTTTCAATATAGGCCTCATTAGCTGAGTCTTCTTAAACATGAGTACAGTAAAGTTTAGACCATTTTCCCAGTAACTATTTAAGCCACCTTTGTCACTCCAAGCCTTTGAACTGAGTTCAAAATGAGAGTGATTATGTCCAACTGTTTACTGCTGATTTGGTGAGCATGAAAGTATCCAATGGTGGATTTTTTGTCATTAATTATCGAGTGAATAACTATATTCTTAGCCAGACGGGGTTGCCAGATTTACAAATAAAAATACACAATACCCAGTTAACTTTGAATTTCGGATAAACAACCAATGTGTTTAGTATAAGTATGTTCCTTACAATATTTCAAACATAACTAAACAAACATTTCCTTGTTTAACTGATATAAAATTTTAACTGGGCATTCCTATATTTGATCAGGCAACCCTAAACCCAAGGATTGGCAAATTTTTTTCTGTAAAGGGCCAGATGGTGAATAGTTTAGGCTTCGGGGGCTATGCAGTCTCTGCTGTCACTGCTACAATGCAAAGCAATCACAGATAATACCTGAGCCAATGGATGTGGCTGTGTTCCCATGACATTTTATTTATGGACACTGACACTTGAATTTCATAAAATTTTCATGTGTCACAAACTGCTGTTATTCTTTTCATTTTTTCCAATCACTTAAATATGTAAAGGCTGTTGTGACCTTGTAGACCATACAAAAAATAGTTGGCAGAACAGATTTGGCCAGTGGGTCATAGTTTGCAGCCTCAGAAAGGAACCAAGTTTTCAGAGTCACCACCAACTTCCTGGTAAAGATTGTCCATCAGTTTAGAGCTGCTCTGTCGTAGTAGCCAGCAGCTTAAGTGTAAAATACAAATCATGTTTCAAAGACTTAACATGAAAGAAAAGAATGTAGTTAATAACTTGTTCTATGTCAGTGTCATGATGAAATGACGATATTTTGGATATACATGCATAAGCATACATATATTTTTAAATATATCATTAAAGTTAATTTCACCTGTTCTTTTTGCTTTTCAAAATGTGTCTACTAAAAATTTTTAAATGATGTACGTGGCTCTCAGCTGTGTCTTACATTCTACCTCTGTTCTACAGCCCTCATTTAGAGCTCGTCAGTGCCATATCTGCGTTGGAAAAATATCACTGAAAACAAAATCTTCTCCCAACTCAGTAAATCTATTTACAAAGGTAGAGGAGAAATAAAATGATCTCATTTTTAAATAAGCATTAAACCTGAATATGATGCATCACAGGCAGTCCACAAAGAGATTGCAAAGACAGAAAGAGAGCTCTCCCTTTTTATGTGGCTAAGGGAATACAACCCATTACATACACATTCTCAAGATGCTTCAGAGATGGGTTTATAATTCAAGCCAGGAGCCTCTGGAAATTATACTAATCTCTTCCCAGAAAATTGGGAGGGAGGAAGAAGATTCTTCATTTATGTTCAAAAAGAAGTGTTAAGCCTTAAAAAAAAAAAAAAAACTTGTTTTTTGCCCTTGCATCTGTAAACGCTGGCATTCAGTCAACCTTTCCTTTAATCATCCCATTCCTCCAGCTAATGTTTATTGACATCCCATGTACCAAGGCGTGGAATTTGCTCTTGGGGAGGCAGTGAACGAGAAAGAGATTATTTCTATCCTCAAGTAGCTTAACATCTAGTGTAATCTAATCATTCAGGTAGATCTAGAATTCCAACTGTAGGAGGAAGGAACAGAGCTTAGGGCTCTGGGAGCCTTTAAAGGGGGTTTTGACCCATTGGAGGTTTGGGAAGATTCAGTGAGGAAGTAACAGTGAGCTAATGTGGGAAAGAGAAATGGTTGTGAACAGAAGGATGGAAGCTAGAACAAGATGGGGAGAGGGTCTAATGACCTCAGTGAGGAGAAAGGTGGATTTGAGAATTGAAGGAGACCTGGGGGCTGGAATATGGAGAGTGTTCTAGTTTGCTAGCTGCCAGAATGCAATATACCAGAAATGGAATGGTTTTTTAAAAGGGGAATTTAATAAGTTACAAGTTTACAGTTCTAAAGCCATGAAAATCTCCAAATTAAAGCAAGTCTATAAAAATGTCCAAACCAAAGCACCATCAAGAGGTCACCTTCACTCAAGAAAGGCCAATGAGTCCAGCCTTTCTCTCCCAACTGGGAAGGCACATGGCGAACATGGCAGCATCTGTGAGCTTTCTCTCCTGGCTTTTCGCTTCATGAACCTCCCCGGGAGCTGTTCTTCTTCATCTCCAAAGGTTGCTGGCTGGTGGCTCTGTAGGTCTCTCGACCTCGTGGCTCTGCTTGTCTATGATGTGGTTTTCTCGTGGTTCTAAAAAGGAACTCTCCAAAATACTTCTTCTTTTAAAGGATTAATGGGTGAGGTCGCAACTCCATGGAAGCTATCTGATCAAAAGTTACCACCCACAATTGGGTGACTCACGTCTCCGTAGGAACAACCAAAATGCTCCCAGCCAACAATTTTGAATGAGGATTAAAGGGCAAGGCTTTTCTGGGGTCCGCCACAGATTCAAACCGGCACAGAGCGTGAGGGCAAACAGGGTGAGGGATGGGGCTAAAGAGGTAGCAAGGATGAGAGCCTCAGGCTTGATCCCAGAGAAGTAGTGGGAAGCCACTGAGGTGGCAAGGGATGGGAGTCAGGAGCAGGCATCATGGCATTTGCATTTCAAAGTCCTCTCTCACGCTGAATGCTTTTGGCCCTTGGTAAGCTGAGCTGCAGGAAGTCTGCAGAGTATGGGTCCAGACACAAACCAATAAAATCACCTGATCGTGGTCCCTAATCTCCAGGGGTTAAGGCAAGGCTTGTCAAGGCCTTGCAGGAGCATTTCCCAGAGCTCCCTGTAACCCCAACCCTGATAGTGTGCTCCGTGGAGCACTCCCTGAGGTGGTTTTAGAGTCACATTTGAACATATATCAGACTAAAAGAATAGGAAAATAGAATGTTGATGTGGGAATATAGAATGTTCACATCAGAATAGTGAATGTTAGAACTGAAAGAGAACTTAGAATTACCTACACTAGAAACTGAAGGTCTTGAAAAGATTGCAGGTTGTATATGTAAGAGTTGAAATCTAACTCTTGCTGTTTTAGCCCAAAGGAGGGAATATGGTGAAATTTCGAGGGGGAAACAAGGCTGTAGCTTAGCCACATCATGTTATTGCCTCTTCCTCCACTCATACACACACACACACACACAGATGCACACACACACATACATATACATGCACAGGCTTGCACACACACACACATCTTATAGTGTCTCAACTTTTACTATTGGGGATTTATAATAGGCTCTGAATAAGGTAGGACATTCCATGAGTACCTTGCTTTTCATCTCTATTTTGAAATAAAATTTGCAGTGCTTACACTGTCACAGAGCAAACAGAGCTGTAACAGATTTCATGATTTATGTAGCCGATCTCCTGTGGAATCATGTCCTATTACTTTTCTGACCTTTACATTTCCCTGCTCTGGAAGGGCTGCTTGGACCTTAGCTTGTGATGTGTGACTGGAAAGTGGAGCCATGGAACCTGGGCAGGGCAGACAGGAAGGCACTTGGGGAAGGGGATTTATTTGGCCCTTCTTGGCTTGCACTGTGTAGGCAGCTGTCTCCTCTGACAAAACATGGAGCAAGTTAGGACCAAGTGAAACAAGAATTCTAAGATGTAACATCTTTCTGTAACCTGGCTGACTTTCTAAATAGGAGGGTGACATATAGAATGATGGACATGTGGGGAAGGAACGAGGGAGCCATAGGACCCTGCAGTGCTGGTCCTTCCCTCTATCTAGTGAGAGCTTGAAGGCTTGAAGATTGGGGTCTCCCATATTTTCTTCTATTGCTACCTGCACTTCCTGTAATTCTGCCTCTCCTAGCTTTCTGCCCTCTTCTTGCCCTTGGGCAATTGAATTAGTCCATCCCAGGGCAGTTTTCTCCAGTAGGATTGGGAGTGATGGAAGAAGGTTCCCAGAGAGGCTACATCTGCTGTCCTGGAGGTGGACAACTGCTGGAGCCTGTTGCCCAAACTCGTGTCTGGTTCCTGGGCTGGAGTGGTGTGCTCTCATCCCGACATTGTGTGACAGGATAGAACGGGGAGAAGGTTTTGGGGGTATTTGTGTTCTCCTTCTCTTCAGAATGCTCCTAAAGTCCTAGCTGGGGGCTTGGACCTGGGCAACCTTCCTTGGACCTACTGACCTTGCCCCACTTCCAAAGTTGATTGGATAAGGGTGGCACCTGCTCTAACATGAGCCAACCAGTCTCTGTCATTCAAAAAATATGAACTATGTAGAAAATATAACTGAGTGGTGTTGGTCTTGGAACTATAAGGTCATGTGGAGTTAGGTTCAGAAGTAGCAACATCTGGGTGAAACCTGCAAAAGTTTGGAGGAGCAGAATAAAGAACGAGAGTCAAAAAGAGTCAAATGGAATAGACTTACGAAAAGAAGCAGAACCGAAAAGTTAAGTGGTCACCCAAATAAGGAGACAAAGAGAAGAGCTGACTGCTGATTCTCCAGTTCCCATGATGACCAGCTGTATTTCCTCAATAAGTTTCTTGAGATTTTCCTGCATCCTTCCAATAAATTCCTTGTTACCATAGCCAGCTTGAATGAGGATCTGTTTCTTGAAACAAAGTGATCCTTCAAGCTGGGTCATAAAATTTGATATCAGAAGGAAAAGATAACCCCCACCCGCCTAATTTGTGTCTTAGAATCATTGCCAGTGTTAGGCATATGGTTTAAGGAGGAAAGGAAATCTCCAGGCCCAGAGTTTCTCCTCTGACATGCTGTCTTGTCAACAGTGGTAGCATTAGGAACCCATTCTTTTGGGTTAAGGACTTGCCTCTCAAAGAGCTTAGCTAAATGTAGCTCAAAAAGCTGAAAATCACCTGCTTGAGAATAATTAACTGGAAGTGTTTTTTTAGGGGGACAGAATGGTGAGCGCATAGCCCCACATGGGTAAGACTCCAGATGGGAAATTCTGAGAGACTCTGCATCATCTCGCTGCCTGCAGCCAGTCCAGCTCTGCTGTTATCTGAAACCACTCCAAACAAAGGATTCTTCAGAGATTCATTATAAACTTAGGGCATTTCCTCCAAGGGCCATGGGGACTTGTAACCTTCTTTTCAAGCTATAAAAGCAGGTACTGCCTCTCTTGAGGCAATTTTTTTTGGGTGGGGGCACAAGTTTTAACCTTTTCTCTACAGTTTCCTTGGGTGCTGAAAGTTTAATGCTTCTAGGTTTATCTCTGGGTGAGAGGAGAACTAAGATGAGCCAAATGAGGAAAGACTGAGAAGTCCTATTGAGAATTGCTTGAGATGGCTATTGGAAATTGATCATGATAATGATTGTGGGGGAGAAGCTTGGGTAAATTATTATAGGGAAGAAGCCTGGGTATAGAGGTAGCTTTCCTCTCTATTTTTCCATTTTCTGCCCTCATCCGTTCTTCTACTGTTTCCAGGGAACCTTCCCTGATTTTCATGGGCAGGACCAGTAATTCATGTTCAATGATTCTTGCATCATGCAGGTTCTTGGCAGAGGCCCAGAGAAACGGCACATGAATAAAACTATGGCTTTGTTCCTAATACAGTGGAATTTGTCACTGAGGATTTTCCCAAGGCTTGGACCACTTGTTTTCTTGGTGCTTAGTGATGCTCAGTAATGAGCTAATGTTCTTGGCACGCAGATGGACTGGTATTCATGTGTCCCCGTGTACAGGTGTTGATAGCTTATTAGTCCCCCTTCCTCCCCCCACATTCTCCATTGGGGCATCTTTCCAAAACACTCATTTCACTGGGAGCAGACATCCTTCTAGATGTAAGTACTAGAGGGCTGTCACAGCCCAGGACCCTTGTCGTGCCTGACTTACTCTCACGCTTGGAGCATTCTCCTTCTGCGTATTACCAAAAAAATGTGCCCGGGATGATGATATAAAAATATTTTGGGCAACGGTGACTCAATGGTAGACTTCTGATCTGCCTGCTGGAGACCTAGGTTTGATTCCCGGAGCCTGCCCATGCCAAAAAAAGCAAAAACTTTTTTATTATTATTTTTTGCATGCTGTACGGTGGAGTCATGTTTTATTATTTTTTTCCATGCGAGTAACTTGTTAGTGCAGCACCATTTGTTGAATTTTTGTTGTTTTGCTTGTTTGTTTGCTTTTTGGGAAATGCATGGGCCGGGAATTGAACCCTGGTCTCCCACATGGCAGGCAAGAATTCTACCACTGAACTACCCTCGCACCCCCTCTTTTGCTTTTAAAATCACAGAAATGGTGAATACGTTAAGGATTCTGGCACCAAGTGAGTTTACTTATATATATAGGTTGTGTATATATATATATATAGGTTGTACCAAAAGAATTTAATTTACGCTTTCCTGTCTTCTATTTTGCCTCTGCTGTCTTTGGTTGTCCAGTTGAAATCTCAGATGCAGAGGGGCATGACACAAGGATCAAGCATCCATAACTGGAGGTCAGTAGATGGTTTTCAGGCATCCATAAGTCTCTGGATGATAAGCAAAGTTATTTGTACATGTGCATTTTTGGATAAATGATCACATAGTTTTCATTGGGTCTTCAAAGGACTTAGGGCTCTCCCAGCAAAGCTAAGTAAAATCACTAGAGAAAAATCAGTTATACAGACCTGCATTTGAATCCCAATTCTGCCCCTTCCTCATTTTACAAACACAGGAAAGCTAGTTAAGCTCTCAGAGGTTTCATCTTCTTGTGTCAACCTGGAATGTTCCAGAATTTACAGAATTATTAGAGGAGTGCCCAAAAAATACATATAATGAGCCTTCCACAGTGCCTAGCACATGGTATATATTATGAAAAAGTGTTTCTTCTCCCTGCATCCAGTTTGCTCAGGACACAGGCAGCCTAAGTCTTTCTAATTCTTTGCTTTCCGAGATACTGGGTCCTCTGTTGCTGTTGTTGTTTTCAAATAAATTCTTAAATTTGGAATCCTTTCAGATTTTAGATTTATAGAAAAGTTGCATTGATAGTACAAAGAGGTCCCATATCCTCTTCATCCAGCTTCCCTGAATGTTAACACCTTATAAAACTGTGGTACATTTGTCACAACTAAGAAACCAGTGTTGGCGCACTTCCACTAACTAAACTCCAGACTCGTTTTTCTTCCAGATTTCACCTCTGTTTCTACTAATGATATTTTTCTGTTCCAACCCAGAACACAACATGGCCTATAGTAATCATGTCTTCTTAGGTTCTTCTGACCTGTGACAGTTTCTGAGTTTCCTTATTGTCCGTGACATTGAGAGTTAAGGGTACTGATAGGGACAACCACCATCCTATTTATGAAAATTATTGCTGAGTCATTTGTACTTAAACCCTACAGGACCCATTGGGTCCAGTCCTCTCTCAGACTTCTGTCTTCTTTTGAGGGCATGGGATATTATGACAGTCCCATGCCATAATGAAATGAGATCATCCAAGGTGCATGTGCCCAGTCACCCACAGGACCATGTCAAAACACTGTGCTGCCCCCACAGCTCCATCCTTGATCTTCCCTCTATCTGGACTCCCTTTCTTGGCAATCTCATCCTGTCCTTTAAAGACCAGCTCTATACAGATGACTGCAAAATTTCCATCTCCCGTCACAACCACTTGATATTAGTTCTAGACTTCCGTCTAACCTACCACTTAATATCTCAATTTCTCTCTCCAATAGACATTGCAGAATTGGTGTGATAAAAACCCAACTCTTGATCTCCCTCCCAAAGATGCTTCTCCCCAATGTTGCCCTTTTTAGTAAACGACACCAGCATTCATCTTCAAACTTTAAATCTTGCTGGATGCCTTTCTTTCTCTCATATCCCACATCCCAAACCCTCAAAAATCCTATCAACTACACCATAGATGCATGGAACATTGAGTAGGGCATGAGATTTTTCAGGTTTGTCCAGAGTGATGCCCCAATGAATCCCAGAGTGATTTGAACAGTGAATAAAAAAGTATTTGCAAAGTCGCCTTGGGGGAATGGTGAGAAAGGGGAAAAATTCAACTTCCTCCTTTGGAGAAGGCCTGATATTCTCTCAAGCAGTGAGGACAACAAAATCAATAGGGAGAACCCTCAATCTTGGGGTTTGTTCATTTGAAACTTATCCTCGCAAAGGATGAGCTAAGCTTACTTGAAATTAGGCCTAAGAGTCACCTCTTTTGTTGCTCAGATGTGGCCTCTCTCTCTCTCTCAGCCAACAAGGCAAGCAAACTCACCGCCCTCCCCCTCTCTACTTGGGACATGACTCCCAAGAGTGTAAACCTTCCTGGCAACGTGGGACAGAAATCCTAGAATGAGCTGGGACACTACACCAAGGAATTGAGAAAACCTTCTCAACTGAAAGGGGGAAGGGAAAAATGAGATGGAACAGAGTATCAGTGGCTGAGAAATTTCAAATAGAGTCAAGAGGTTTATCCTGCAGGTTATTCTTATGTATTATGTAGATATCCCCTTTTTAGTTTAAGGTGTATTAGAGAAGCTAGAGGGAAGTGCCTGAAACTGTAGAGCTGTGTTCCAGTAGCCATGTTTCTTGAAGATGATTGTATTAATGATATAGCTTTCACAAAGTGACTGTGTGATTGTGAAAACTTTGCTCTAATGCTCCTTTTATCTACGGTATGGACAGATGAGAAAAAGTATGGATTAAAAATAAATAAATAATAAGGGGAACAAATGTTAAAATAAACTGGGTAGAGAGAAATACTGGTGGTCGATGAGGGGGAGGTGTGGGGGGTATGGCATGTGTATTAGTTAGGGTTCTCTGGAGAAACAGAATCAATAGGAAACACTCACAAATATGAAATTTATGAAAGTGTCTCACGTGACCACAGGAATGCAGAGTCCACAATCTGCAGGGCAGGCTTTGAAGCCGACCACTCCGATGGAGGGTCTGGACGAACTCCACAGGAGAGGCTCACCAGCCGAAACAGGAAGAGCCTGTCTCTTCTGAATCCTCCTTAAAAGGCTTCCAGTGATCAGATTAAGCATCACTCATTGCAGAAGACAGTCCCCTTTGGCTGATTACAAATGGAATCAGCTGTGGATGTAGCTGACATGATCATGATTTAATTCTATGAAATGTCCTCATCGCAACAGTCAGGCCAGCACTTGCCCAACCAGACAAACAGTACCACCACTTGGCCAAGTTGACATATCAACCTGACTATGACAGCATGTATGGTTTTCTTTCTTTTTGTTTCTTTTTCTGAAGTGATGTAAATGTTTTGAGAAGTGATCATGGTAATGGATATACAACTATGTGGTGAGGCTCTGAGCCATTGATTACACACCAAGTATGGAATGTTCATACGTTAAGAATGTTCATGTTTGTATGTTGATTGGTTTTATGAATAAAAATTTTTTTAAATCCTATCAACTGTTCCTTCAGTACCTGCTCTGAATTCACCCTCTCCCTATGACTTCCTCTGCTCCCACCCTAAACCCAGCCGCCTTCCTCCCTTACAAAAGGACAGCTCTGGTGGCTTTCCATCTGTCTGTTTCTTCCCAATCCTCTCCACAGACCCCCCCACTGCCACCCCATGCCCAGTAATCCCTTTAAAACAAGTCAGAATTTTGCCCTGCTCAAAATTCTTCATTTGTTTCCTACAATACTTAAATTACCCAAAGACTTCACGTGGCCCACATTTGTCCCTCGGATGCCTCATCAGTATCTTCTCCTCTTCTCCCTCTTGCTCTCTGCACCCTAAATACCCAGGCCTGCCTCCTGAAATATAACAAGCATGGTCCTTTCTCAGCATCTCTCAATATGCAGTTCCTCTGCCTGGGGAGCTCTTACCCAGGTATTCTTTTTATTTATTTCTATATTTGCTTGTTTTCTTTAATTTTTATTCTAGTAACATATATACAACCTAAGATTTCCCCTTTTAACCACATTCAATTACTCAGATATTCTTGTGGCTTTCCCTTTTACTCTAGGATTCTTAAAATATCACATCCTCAGAGACACTTTCTTTGACTACACCAGCTCTCATAACATCTATCTGCCACCCGCTTATTTTTACCGTACACTATAGTAGACATTTTTGCTTATTTGCTTACAGCCTGTTTTTCCGTTACAACCGTGGTTCTCCACTGGTGACAATTTTATACCCAGAATTTGGCAATGTTGGAGACATTTCTGTTTGTGACAACTGGGGGGTTGATACTGGCCTCTAGTAGGTAGAGACCAGGGATGCTGTTCAGCATCCGACAATGCACAGGACAGACCCCACAACAGAGAATGATCCAGGCCAAACTGTCAAGTTCACAGTGGTAGAGGAGCCCTGTATTAGCACATGGGCTCCTGGGCGTGAGGGCTTTGTCTCTCATCTTCACTCCAGCACCCAGGATAATACCTGGCACACAGCAGAGTCTCCATACACATTTGTTGAATGAATGAATGAATGAATGCATATCTACTCTAACATCGGCTGTCTTTTTGTGTTTTACCTAGGAAGCTAGGCTCAGGTCCTCTCTGCCCTCAAATCTTACACATCTTGGTAGGTTTTAGGAAGGTTGTGGCTACAAGAGTACAGGATTGCCTCTTGTCTGGAATCGTTTCCAATTCCCCTCCTCTCCACCCAGGCCAGACTGCATTTAGCTAGTTGGCAGGGGTGGGCCTCAGCAATGGGTGCTCGGCTCTCATCCTTGGTTATGTCCGGAGATCTTTCCATACCATTTGTAACCCCACTCTGATGGTTAGGGCTTTCGGAACTCAGAAACAAGCATTGACTCTGATTTTCTCTCAGTGAATCGGTGTGTCTCCAAATTGCCCTCACCTGTCATTGGATTTAGGGCCCACCCTAATCTCTTATGACTTCATTTTAATTTCATTACATCTGCAAAGACCTTATCCCCAGATAAAGTTTTATTCTAAGGTTCCTGGTTGACATTATATCTGCATTATTCTACTTTATCTAGAAAGAAAAGAGAGAAAGAAAGTGGGGGAGGGAGAGAGAGGGAGAGAGAAATCAATCCCATTTTACAGTTGAGGAATTTTAAGCTCTGATACAGGATATAGATGTAACTGGGAGATTCAGAATCCAAGCTCAACTTGCCTTCTGTGGATCCACTTCTTGGTGAGTGGCTAGTAACATCTCATTTTCATCAAGGGCCCGTGAAGATCTCTTGTAACCAACCTGAAAGGTTAAGTTGACACATGCAAGACAAAGCTACCCAGTACCTGCATTATTGTGAAGACTCAAGCCTTAGCATTGAAGCCTGAGGGCTGAGTGTTGGAAATATCTTCCATCCCCATTGTGGCTCCTCCCAGAAGAATTAAAGCAGCTCCTAGTATGAGTTTTGAGTTTTCCTAGCACTGAAAGCTCTTTGCCTTTGGCTCCAATGATGGAATTCCTAGGCCCAAGCCTGCACAAATGGATTTCTGTTTGACCCTGATTAAAACATCCTTCCCAGCAAACCTGAGAAACAGCTTTTTCTCAGCTAATGCCCCCCGCACACCCAGCCACCCTGTCATCCCCTGGAGGCCCTTCCTCAGAAGAAACCAGCTGTTGTGAGGGAGGAGATGAGAGGTGTCAGCCCTATTTGTAGTGCTTATAGCTTAGGGGAGACAATAAGATTCTTTTTTCCTTCCTTTCAATTTTAGTAATTAGTGCATGCTGTATAGGGTGAAGGGATGCCTCAGTTTCCCTAGTTAGCAGAGAAATGTTTTGCTTATTGTTTTACTTCGCATTATCAAATTTCTTTGCTCCAGTCTGTTTTTGTTGTTGTTGTAACATTGCAGACATAGCCATTTAGTGAGTTAAATTATGGAAGGGACAGGAGACTCAGCCTGAGGGTTTCCAAATTAAAGATGATAGAGCTGACCAACAAGAAGACAAGGTAGTTTCTCATGTTCCATTAAGAAGAGAAAATAGTTTTGGTTTTTAAACAGGGGTTCTGGAGGTTTTCATTATCTCGGTTTCTTTATTCCTCTCAGGGTATCTTCCTGTACAAGCACGACTCCCAAACCTCCCTCTCCCCACCCTTGGGAGATATTGTTGAAGGGGAAAGGTCCAAGCAGTGTATTTCAGGCTACTCCTTCTCATTCTTCTAAGTTCTGGATTCATTTCCCTCCTTCTTTATAATAACTAAAATGTGCAGATTGTATTGTTGTTTAGAAAACATCGATTATTTCATTTTGAGGAAATGGGAGCTATGAGATTTTAACTGACCTGTCTCGCTCTCTCTGTTGGTATATGGTGGCGCCAGATGCAAACCATACAGCCCAACAAGCCACGTGGCACATAACACCCAAATCTGAGCACAGTCCTGAGAGGAAGTTGTTAGGAGCACATCATTTTGAAAAAGGCAAAAGTTTTAGAAACTGGACATTTAAATAAATTCATTGATTGATTAATTAATTATAGTAAATATATGTAGGTTAGTATAACTCAGACGTATCCACATACAATATTTGCAATAAATAATTCTAGATGGGAATGAAAAAAGATCCTTTAATTTTATGATGTTTAAAAGTATTTCAAAATCCCCCATACACACACACACACACAAAATGACTCTCTACTAAAGTGAGACTTTGCTACTGTTATTCTGCCTGTCTCGCCTCCTCTTCACTTCCAAAACTTCAGTTCCCTTTCTTTGTCCAGGTTTTCTCTGAGGCAAGCAAAATCCCTAACTGATTAATTTATACTAAAGTGTAAATGGCTCATTATACCTTTCTTTCCAGAGAAAAATTTCTTTAATCACATTTGTATAAAAATGGCTGAAAGGACAATGTTTAGCCTAAGGGAATACATTGCAAACACTGTAATTTTAGGTACCGTATAATATAGTGTCAGGTTTTGAGAAAGACAATTTTTCTCAGGCAAAAGGTATTACCTTTCTCATACTATAGTCTTAAAATTACATGAAGGCTGCATTATAAGCCACACATTTGACACCATGCAAATTCTTTCTCATTTTTTAACAAAGTTAATTTTGGAAATATAGTGTTCATTCATTCATTTCACAAGCATTTATTGAGACTTACTGTGAAGGAGGCAATGTTCTAGGAACTGAGAGTATGAAGATCACTAAATCAAAAGAAATACGATAGGAAAGGGCCAATGTATGGGAAACTTTGGAGTTATTGGAATTGAGAGATGAGGCGTACTTATTCAGACTCAAGCATGAAGCTGTTCCAGGAACAGGAACATTTAAGTTGGGCTGTGAAACATAGAGTATACCAGTTAGAGGAGGAAGGGAAGGGCATCTGAGTCAGAGGGAACAGACAGTGGGGAGGAACAGTGATTAGAATATTTCATGTTACAAAAGCTGGTCAAAATAATCTGTTACACATTCATTAGCTTAATTGGGATTTATTGGCACAATATCAGGTA
>PVIY010049153.1:0-16887 GCA_004026745.1 Myrmecophaga tridactyla | reverse complement strand
TCCACTGCAATGAGAAGGGAGACATCCTCTGCTTTCGGGGCAAACTCACCCTCTCCACGGGCTTGGGTGGGTCCGGTCTACTAACTGGAAGCTTCTTGACTTCAGACCTCAGCCTCCATGGTTTTGCCTCTGAAGTTATTTTTCCTCCAATGTGTCCCTTCTCTGATCCCCCCAGTCCAGACTGGCAGCAGCTCTGTTTATACAGGTCCCATAGCACTCTCATTGGCTTTCTATGTAGTAGGCTTGGGTCATGCCCATTAGACATAAGGGGTTTCCACAAATCCTTCCTGGATTACTCCACATCCGATCCTGGCTTTCTCTGAAATAGCTGGTTGGTTCCACATCTGGTTAAATCCTCATGTGGAGCACTATTCTCTGGGGTCTCCATTTCTGGAAGCCCAGAATTTTCCAGAATTTCAATTTCTGGTTTCTTTGTACTCAAGAGTTCAATTTGCAGCTTATCTGTTTCCTGTCGCATTTCACTATAAGCTGCAAGGAGAAACCAGGTTGCACTTTCGACATTTAATTTGGAGATCTCTTCTGCTAAATATTCAAGTTCATCGCTTTTAAAATCTGCCTTCCAGCGAAAGCTACTAGTCAATGTTGCCAGATTATCTGCCATTTTAAAACAAGGATCGCCTTCCTTCCAGTCTGCAATAGCACACACCTCTTTTCTGTCTAGAGCCTGGTCAGAGGTATCTTTAGAGTCCGTGTTTCTACCAACAGTCTCTTCAAAGCATTCTAGGCCTTCTCTATCAAGCTTCTCACAACTCCTCCAGATTCTTCCCCTTATCCATTTAAAAAGCTGTTCCAACATGTTTGGTATCTGCAAACCACAGCAGATACTAATTTAGGGTCTAGGAACTCATTCCTAAGGGTCAAGTTAGATCTTTCAAAGAAGAGGCTTGTAGTTCAGTAGTCAGGAGCAGGAGTTTTTTTAACTGATCTCAAAAATCAATACATTAGGTAGCTGCCCTCTCCTGTGATGAAATAGTAACAAAGGGTTCCTTTTCCCACAAATAAAGGAAGATCATAAAAGGAAGCCTAGTTGACCAGCAGTAAAATTTAGAAAAACAAAGAAGAATCAGAGTAATCCCAGGAGTGGGTACAGTAAAATCAGTCTGGATTTAGGATAACCTCTTTGGGATGTCAGAAGCTGACTTCTCTACTATCACCAACATAATCTGTTGGTTAAGATAAAGCTGAGTTTATTGCTTTCTTCAGTAAGGAGAATACCAGCTGGTAAAGCTTTGGCTGTATCTCAATGTGGGGTGAGATGGGGGGATTGGTATAGTAAGAAGAATTTATTCAGAATGGAAGCTTGATTCAAGGTGAGTTTTTCAGATCAGAGGCTTTTTTAAGATTATGTAAGGATCATGACCCAACATCCAGGATTGGTAGAAACAGCAAGTTGAAGGTTTTGAGTGGAGGGGTTCTGAGGTGTCAACTTTTGGTTGTTTTTCTCCATCTAAGGTTGATGCGTCTTTTGGAAAGTTCTTGTAATGGACAATTGATACATCTGAGCGAGATTCCTGGGGGAAAAAAAAGTCATGCTGATGAAGACATAGGAATAGTGAAGTCATATTAATGTGGGCAGGAAGGTGTGGCTGTCAGGGATTTGGCCCATGTTGGACCTAATTAGAAAGGGGAGAAAGAGCCAATGAGGGTGATATGTCTGAGGATCAGGAATAGGACTAAAAAAGCTCCCATGTGTGGCAACTGGATAGTTGTATAATGTGTTTTAATAGTAAGGGACGGAAAAAGCATTCACCAAGGGATATGATAAGCAGAAGACTATTTGGGATTATTTGTCTTTGTTTAAGGCTTAGTGTACTTATGTAAGCGCAAAAAGAACTCAGGAGAGGAGTGAAAACAAAATGGCAGTAAGAATGACTGTCTATGAATAATGTGTTTATATTTCTGTGTGCTATGCCATTGTCTAATCGCTTGGAGAACAAATCATGCACTGTTGACAATGGCGTAAGACTTGACTTCCAGATCAAGTCCTGACATAAATAAGTCACACCATGTATAGGTCACTGGCAACACTCTCTGCCCCCCACCTCAAGAGGGAGCAACTGAAAAGTTTTTCTAAGAAAGAAATGTGCCATGAAATAACTCAGTTCCCTTCTTTGGGCCTGATGCCTGAAGCTCTACCTATCCCCAGAGGTGGGATTATGAAGCAACTGTGATTGCGAAATTGGAAACTTCTTCCCAAAGCCTTCAAATTTCCTGTGTAGAACAGAAGAGAAGGTCAAAGTCAGGCAGCAGGCCTGTGGCCAACTGATTACAGGGCAGACACCTGGAATCAAAACCCTCTATAAGGGCAGGCCACGGTAGCTCAGCAGGCAGAGTTCTCGCCTGCCATACTGGAGACCTGGCTTCGATTCCCGGTGCACATATAATAGACTAATGAGCAGCTGCAAGAACGAATGAAGTTGTGAGACATGCAGCTAGGTTATTGAAACTTAAGGATCGTGTGTTGAATGAAATGGCAGAAGCAAAAAGACAAATATTATCATGCCTCACTCATATGGACTGACTTTAATATATAAACTCAGTGAACTAAAGTAGAGAGGTTATCAGGTTGGGGCCTATTGTAAAGGGTCCAAGATTGTAAGCTCTTACAGCAGTCACATATATTCAGGAGTTGTAACTGTTATTTCTAAATTCTGAGATACTGAGCTATTTGTGAATAAACTGGTTTTTCCCTGAAACCTCGGGTATTTATATGACTACTGAGACTCTGAGTTAGAGCACTGAAGCTATGAAAATCAGCATTATTACCCCATACAGCAACTGCTAAAAAAGTTATCAGACTTCAACTAGAGATATGAATGAAGCTGATTTGGATAGGACTAAGGTAAATCATAATACAAGGTAAAGGATGATACAGTCCATATTTTAAAACTTCAACTTCTGTATGAGACCAAGGGAAGAAATGTTTATTTGTTGTAAAATTTATATTTTGGGTAGGGAATTATCTAATTTAACTTGTATGGTCAGTTTACCTGAACACCATAAGTACATGGAATCTTGAATAGGGCATGATAACTTGTTGGTTTGTACAGATTAGTGTGATGCCCTGATATATCCCAGAGTAATCTGGGTAGAGAATAAGGAAGTATTTGAAAGTCCCCTTGGGGGACTGAGGAGAAAGGAGGAAACATTAAACTTCCCCATCTGGAAGATTCCTGATATTCTCACAAGCAGTGGGGACAACCAATTCAATAGGCTGAGCCCTCAATCTTGAGGTTCTCCCCTGTGAAAGTTATTCCTGCAAAGGAGAAACTAAGCCTACTTATAATTATACCTTAGAGTCACCATCAGAGAACCTCTTTTGTTGCTCAGATGTGGCCTATCTAAGCCAACTTGGCAGGTGACCTCACTGCCCTCCTTCTGATGTGGGACATGACTCCCAGGGGTATAAATCTCCCTGGCAATGTGGGACATGACTCCCAGGGTTAAGCCAGGGCCCATCATCATGGGATTCAGAAAGCCTTCTTGACCAAAAGGGAGAAGAGAGAAATGAGACAAAATAAAGTTTCAGTGAGAGATTTCAGAGTAGAGAGGTTATCCTGGAGGTTATTCTTATGCATTAGATAGATAACCCTTTTTAGTTTATGGTGTATTGGAGTGGCTGGAGGGAAGGTCCTAAAACTGTTTAACTGTGCAGTTGTGTATAACTATATAGCTTTTACAATGTGACCGTGTGAGTGTGAATATCTTGTGTCTGATGCTTCCTTTATCCAGGGTATGGGCAAATGAGTAAAAAAATAAGGAAAAAAGAAATAATAGGGGAGGATGAAATGAATGTGGTCAATGAGAGGGAGGGATAAGGGGTAGGGGATGATTGAGGTTTTTCTTTTTATTTCTTTTTCTGGAATGATGCAAATATTCTAAAAATGATCATGGTGATGAATACAGAACTAGGTGACAATATTGTGAGCCATTGATTGTATACTATGTATGGACTGTATGTGTGTGATTTCTCAATAAAAATATTTTTTAAAAAGAACAAAACCAATCAACTCATTCATAAAGAAATAAAGTTAATAAAGAAATTATGTCAGATAAAAAAAAATCCTCCATGAATTCACCTGTCTCCTTATGGGTCCTGAGATGCAGGCCTCCTGTTTGGTCTCAGGAAGACAATTACTGGAGAAGGCACAACTCAGCTTTTTCTAGACTTTACTCTGTGGTTCTAATATGAATTTTGCTTAAAAGTTTCTACAACAATCGGGCAGGTGATGGTGGCACAGTGGCAGCGTTCTCTCCTGCCACGCCGGAAACCTGGGTTCAATTCCCAGTCCCTGCCCATGTAAAAACAAAAAAGTTTCTACAACTTAATTTTGGAAGAGCTGGATTAAAAGAATGTAAGCCCACCTATCCATGAGGCAGTCACCAAATTGTTCCTCTTGCTCCAGCTCATAGTCGTCTGTGCCTGGGGCTTGGATGATACTTGGAAGAGTAGCACTCACTGGTGGGATTCACGACGAGAGTCAAAAACACCCTAAAACCCAATTCCAAAGACCCTGGTCCAGAGCTGGGTTCTGAGGGAAGGGAATGAAAGATCTTCTCTTAGATTCTGTCTCATGAGATGTTGCCAGGGCCATGAAGAATTGTGTTCTTGTTTAGAAACTCAAAAAGGAAGTGAAAATAAGTCCTTATTTCTGGTTCTTGCTGAAGGGGCCAACGCCGACCATCCTTGCATTATTCTCAGCCCTTCTGCTCACTCTTGTTGGCCTGGGCCAGCAGCCGGGCCCTTCATTCCCATCAGTTACAGAACAAAAGCCCCATTGACATCAATGGGAATGGATACCGAGAGAGACAAGGGTTTGTTTTCAGCTTTATTGATGGAGGCCCAGCTCCATCCATAAAATGCTTACTTACATGAAGTTAGATAGTTTCTTGAGTTCAGCCTTCTCAAGCTAACAGGAATGTATTTGACTCAAATGTTTTTCACAGGAAACACCCCTTGATGGCTTATAAAATCCTAGTTTTCATCAGAGCCTCAGTACACACTTTGGGGAAATGATTGTATAAGGCTCTTCTGCTTAAATGTGAGAAGTTGGAGGATGGCAGGCTTCCCTCTGAGCTCTGTTCACACTGGGATTTGTCATTATGATGCCCATATTTGCTTCTGAAAAGAGTAAAAAATATATCCAGCATTTAAATACATTAAATTTTAGGCCATCGGGGTTCTTATATTCTATCTATAAGATTTAGGATTTTCTAAAAGAATTCATCTCCAGCCCTCTGCATTCATAATTCTGGGATCTGGCCAAAAGAAAAAAAAGAGAGAGAGAGAGAGTCAAACAATACCTGATACTCATCAGAACCAGGAAAAACTACTTTGGAAAAAAGTGTTTGTCAATACTTACAAAGCATAGCTCCGATTTAGCAATGCCACTCCTGGTACATTCCCAAAGATATAAGTGCTTATGTCTACCAAAGATATGTACAAGAATGATAGTGGCAGTCTTATTAATGGCCCCACCCTGACAGCAACTGACTTTCCATAAATAGTATAATAGGTACAAATATGTGATTCATTCAAACAATGAAATATTACACAGTAATAAAGAAGAACTACTGATCCATGCAACAGCATGGATAAAATCTCACAAACATAGTGTTGACAAAAGTCAAAGCATAAGAATACATGCTGCTTGATTCCATTTACATAAATTTCAAAAACAGGCAAAATTAATCTAAATGCAAGAAGTCAAAATAATAGTTATAATAGTTACTGACTGGGAAGAGCACAAAAGCACCTTCTGGGATGCTGGAAATGTTTGATATCCTCATCTGGGTGGTCGTTACATAGGTGTGCACGTAAGTAAAATTTTGTTCACATATACACTTAAGATTTGTGCACTTTACTGGATGTAAGTTATATCTAGACTAAGAAAGAGGAGTTAAAGGAGAAGGAGGAGAAGAAAAAGGGAAAGAAGAAGTAATCTCCAGACCTCTGCATTCCTCAACTCTGGGATCCAGCAAAAGGGGCAAAACTCATAGGAAATTGATCCTCAGTCGAGTCGGATACATCTCACTCTACCCTGAGACTTCATGATGCCTCTGATTGTTCGGCCAAACCTTTCAGGGCAGACCTGAATAATTTTGCTGTTTAATCTACCCATTCCACCACCAAATGGTTATAAGTGGTTCCCAACAGCTCCACAGCTCTGCTACTCACACTCTCTGCTTGTGTTAGATTTAGGGTGACCAGTAATCTGAGAAACTCCTTAGCTTTGAGCCATTTGACCAATCTGGTCACCCTAATTAGAATCTACTTTCTCCTTTCTTGTATTGAAAGAGGATTATAGCAGATATGCTATTGCTATTGCCCAGTGTACTGAGAAATTTCTAGCTATTTCAGGGCAGGTGTTCCTTTGGCAAAGGATATCTTCCCCTAATAAGTGCTCTGATGTTAATTCAAAACTATAGAAGCTCTCAGAAATAAGGTCAAATGTTTTTAATACCCTACAGGCGGTTGAGAGAGGGAGGAATAAATGTCTTTCAGAAATTATCTCCAACACACACACACACACACACACTTCCTAATTGTCAAACAACTAAGGACATTTTATTTTGAAATGAGTGGCTTAAGGACTGTGGTATCAGGGAAAATGATTCTTTGTCCTGGCTGCTTAAGTGATTATGAGAGTAAGTAGTGGTGATAGTGCCTTGTCCTTGACAACTTGGGCTCAAGTCCTGCTTTGGAGGGTTGATCCTTGCAGTGTACCAAAGATGATGTCAAGTCATGTTCTGGAAGGTGCTAGTATCCATCAAGGGCCAATGTGGCTGAAATAGGTATGTAAACCTGCAGTTCAGGTGGCAGTGGGATTAGGATTCAGGGGATTCATCGTTACATAGAGGGAACCCAGCCAGGGTCTGTATCAGGGGAGGGACTATAAAAAGTTAGCCAGAGTGTCAGGGAGTTAAACAAAGGTGCTTGTTAGGGACACTGCAGCAGATGGCCTATTGTGGGAGCTGGGCCAACATGGTAGGACAAAAGGGAAGGCAGTGACTTGGTGGGTAGGGTGTCACCAGACAATGTCTCTATGGCAGCACCACTAAGCCTAATTGCAAGCAGCAAAGGCTAGTGGGATGCATGGCTAACATTGTTTCTCCCCTTGTCAGGATAGACTCAGGCCCCTGGATAAGGCCAGGTGACAGGCTATAGAATTGCTGAGAAAGGCACAGCCAAGGATCCTCTCTACTAGTTAACTTCTCCTATTGCATTTGGTTGAGAAGACTTCCTTGGTGACACAAAGCGCTTCCTTGGTATTAGTTCTACAGTGTGTGTTCAGCCTTGGGTTAAATCCTGGGGGAAATATAATAGAAATTTAGCCATGGTGTCAAGACACTTACTGTCTACATGATGATGGCAAAACTGTTTAAATACAAAGTTTACAGTTGGCTCCTAGTATTAGGTTAGGATATACTAGGTTGTACCGGCCAGGTGGTATGTTGACAGCAGGAGTAGACTGGACAGGACCAAGTGGGGCAGCAACCCACAATAGACAAGACTCCCGATATGTGAACAGCAACCACCAGGATTTTCTGGTATGTATCCATAATCACAGGATCCTTTCTGAAGGTAAAAAGCTTCAGAAATTTTGTTAGCAGTCAGATTAATATCAGATGTAGCCCTTGCCTCATGGGAATTCTAGTTTAAAACAAGATGAGGGATATAACCTTAGAATAAGACTGCAGGGCCCCTCAAATGAGGGTTCTCCCATTGGCTGCTTAGTCTACAGACTCCTTGGAAAAGAGTTACACTAATCCCAAAGAAACTCAGCTAAAGGAAAATGGAGAGCCTGTCTGGTCTCACACTGGCCAGACAGAGAGGCCAAAACACCAGAAGTTCTTGTCTTCTAGGATATGTGGACATAGATAACCAGAAGACTATTTCCGAAACTTCTTCAGCAAGAAGATCCAGTGTAGCTGAATTTCCTCAGTGGTAAAAAGAGTTGGGGGTTCTGGCTAGGAGTTCTATGCACATAGTTGGCATCCCCAGATAAACAAGTTTTTAAACTTAACCCATTGCTATGTGTGTGAACCCTTGTAAATAGGACCTTTTGATAAGGTTGCTTTAGACAAAGTGGAGCCCAAGATGTGTCTTAATCCTATTATTGAAGGCCTTATAGGGAAGTTCACAGAGAGAGAAAAAAGCCACAGAGGTGAAAGATAATCAGAAAGAGAAGTGAGAGGCCAGGAGAAGCCACCGTGTGCATTGTCATGTGACATGAGGAGCTCAGGAGCAAGGATTGCTGGTGGTCAGCTCCAGGGTACCAGGGTTTAGGAAGAAAGAATTGCCTTGATGATAAACTCAAGAAGAAAGAATGACATCTTGAGTTGGACTGCTCCTAGCCTCAAAACCATGAGTCAATAAATTTCCAGTATTTAAGCCAATCCATTGCATGGTATTTGCTTTAGCAACAAAGAAACAAACAGTTGGAATAGCAATAGTTGTAAAGTGAGGTAGACAAAATGCAGTATGCCAATCCTTTATCTGGGTTGGTGTCCGATGACACTAATTTCACCTTCTCCTTCCATAAGGAACACTGACTTTCTGGGTGTACCTTATATATTCCTTGTCAAGTATGCCATTAGTGCCCTACCAGGAAGCAGAATTGTGGCCTGCCTTTTATTTCTGTATTAACAAATATTCTGCTAAAATTGATTTTTCCCTGTAAAACAACATTTAAAAGAAATAATAGAGCAGTGTGATGGTGGCTGAACGGCAGAATTCTCACCTGCCATGCCAGAGACCCAGATTTGTTTCCCGGTGCCTGCCCATGTAAATAAACAAACAACCAAACAAATAAATAAATGAAATAATAAATTACACCTTTGTGTATCTTGAGGGGTAACCATGAATCGACCTTATTTTCAAAATGTGTGTATGTTTTCAGACATAACACGGCAACCAAGTTCTTTAGAAATATTGTATCTCTAATGGGCTTAAAGACTTATCATTTCAAAGGTATTTAAGACATATTACAAAGCACTTAAATTATCTATCTATTAGCATTTATCAATATCTGACTTACACTATGCTACGTTGTATAGTGTTTCAACTCCGCTAATTTGTGAGCTGCAAAGGGGCCAGCACTAGGCCTTGTCCATTCTGCATTCCCTCTAGCCCTAACCAAACCTAGCACACATGTAGATATTTACCAGATCCTCCTGAATGCTTGTTGAAGTATACTGATTTGGTGCCCAGACAGCACGGACAATGCTCTGTGCTGTTTGTTTCTGTCCAACTCCTGTGGACAAGGCATGCAGTGAGGATGGTCGATACCAACCCAGCTTTGATGACATTTGTGGTGAGAGTGAACACAAACAGCTGGGTAGAATGTCAGCAGGCCAACTCCAAAAATACAGGGAGGACGGTGTTGTGTGGCTGCCAGCTATTTGGAAAAAAACTAAGGCAGTGTGTCAGTTTCCTGTAGCTGCCGTACCAAGTTGACACAAACAAGGCGGCTTAAAACAATACACATTTTCTCACAATTCAGGAGGCCTGAACTGCAAAGTGATGGTGTCAGCAGGGATACACTGTCTCCTGGGGCTCCAGGAAAGAACCTTCCTTGTGCCTTGCATCTTCTGGTGGCTCCTGGCATTCCTGAGCTTATGGCAACATCATTTCAATCTCTGCCTCTGTCTTCACATCATTTTCTTTTTTGTGTTTCTATTTCAAAATTCCTCTGCCTGTTTCTTATAAGGATACATATGATTGAATTTAGGGCCTACTTCGATAGTTCAAAATAAACCCCTGTTATCAAGATCCTAACAATCACATCTTTTGCCATATAAGGCAGTGTTCACAGGTTGCAGGGATTAGGATATGGTCATATCTTTTGGAGAGGCCATCATTTGGCCCATTACAAGTAGTTCAAGGGCTATGATAATAGTTGCCTCAAGGATTTTAAATAGTGCAGATTAAAACATTTAAGAAAGGGCCTGGTTCATAGTAAGTGCTGCTGTAATTGTCACTATTATTAATAGATTAATAGTAGTAATCCACCTGGGATAATAATAGAATGCTAGAAAACAACTTGAACCATAGTACAGCCTGGACAGTTCTTTTTAAGTAACAGCACTCTAGGCTTAATAAACAGGGAAGTGGTGTGGTATGGGGCAGTCCTAGCACAGCCTGCTGCCTTTCTCGGGGTCTCACAATACATCCTGTTCTCAGGGCTGGATATGTGGGCCTAGCAAAGTAAAACACAATCCTCTAGTAGATCACGGACTGCCTGTGTATTCCTTCCCCTGTTGTCATGAGCACATGTTTTGTGACATCCACCTCACACCTTGGTGGTATATTTGTTCTGGTGGGGAGGGTGCAGAGTTCCCCAACGACAGCACATGTGTACAACAGAGGGGTGCTGTGTGTAGAACATCTCCCTGCCTCTACCAAGAACTGCAACCCACTGCCTATGGGGATCCGACCCCCACTAGGGAAGCTGAGCTTGCTCTGTCTCTTCTCTATGTAAGTAAAATGTTCCATCCAGTGCTGTGTGCATTGGGCTTCTGATGGAGATCCCAACATCTGTATAGAGTGGGATGACATCTGTTTGGTGCCTCCTTCTTCCTGACCGAAAGAGGCAACCAACTGGACAAAGTAAGAATAAAGCAATCTATACAGGGTATTCCTGGAATGGAAATCCTATGGATCACATACAATTAGCACCACAGCTGCTGAAAAATCCTTCCCTCATCTTCTTCTGCTCTCATCCCAAGGTGGTTCTCACCCGTTTCCCTCCTTCATCCACTGCACTGCATCTTTGAAGCTGCTCCAAATCCCATCACCCTTAGAGTTCACCAAGTCTCCATCCTTGCCAGTGGGAGCTATGAATGCCTAGAGGGGCATTTTATATTCTTGGTTGGGTGATGGTAGAGGACAAGCACTGGTAGCTTGAAAGAGACTCCCAAGAGAAGCTAACCTGCCCACTCCACTAGCCCATTTTGAGAAGTACTGCTTATTCTGCCTAATCCTCTATTAAAATCTTAATTCAGCCTTAAATTATGACTTTTTAAAAATGTTTATCTCCTAGCTAGATTTTAAACTTCCTGAGAGTAAAAAACCCTGTCTGACTTAGCTTTATTCAGAGTGCATTAAATACAGTTTTACACACAGTAGGCCTTCAAAATATACATGATGCTCTATTTGAAGAAAAAAAAAACAGATGAAGCACTCTCTGAGTGACAAATAATATTAATATAATTATAAAACCTGCACATAAAGTAGAATATGGCACAAAGGATTAAATTACTGTCCTCTGTCATCCTGGTCCTTCTGTCCTGAGTTCCCACTCTCCAGTTACCTAGGATTCCAAAGGCTTCAACTATTATCATGATCAATTTCACTGGCTATTTGCCCCTTCCCCTTATTCTACTGTTTATTTTCCCCCAGGTATGGAAATTATGTTCCTTTTGGTATTGCTAGCATTCTTCAAGATGGTTTCCTAAGTACCAATGAGATAAAAAATATCAAAGTGGGGTCATGGATAAGTTCATAGATAAATAATTTTTACTCTTCCTAAAACAGCGTCTAACTATGGCATGACTTGATTGGAAGATTCATAAAATAATCAACAAGTTTTCCTCTTTCTTATCTAATCTACTTTCCTAAGAAGGAATGGCTAATAAACCAAACAGCTCCTATTTCTACTCTGAAGTAGAAATGCAGAGCCAGGACTAGACTCAGGGAATAGCACAGCCTAGATCACTAAATTTAAGGAAGCGCACACTCTCAAGGTGGGAAGGTACAAGTATTCTCAATGCCACGTAGATGCCCTGACTACAGAAGTCAGAGGCAACATGGAGCATTGTGCAGGTGTCAAATCAGCTTACTTCAACGTGACTGTATTGGGATTCTGATAATTGTCTTAAGTCTGTACTAGATTATTTTTCCCTCTCTTGCTTACTTAAATTCTACATAGTGTTTACTCACTCCTATAATCATTATTTCTTGCAGAAAACCTCCTTTACCTATATGTTCGCACTGCTCCCCTACTTTTCCCTCACACCACTACTCACCATTTTGCAAGATACTTCTTTGAATATCTTTTCTATTAGATGTAAGCTCCTTGAAGGCCAAAACTACACCTATTGTGCTTTGCACAATGTCTACAAATAATAGAGGCTCAACGAATGAATTAATTAAAACAAAACCCCTGACAGGAAGCTTAGAATTTATTTAGGAGACATTGGGGAAGCATTAAAATGTCATTTTGAGATTCAAGAAGCTATGTTTAAGAACATTTCTCTGGAAGAAGTGTTTATAGTCCATTCCAGTAGTTTGAAATGAGGTCAAGGCTGAGTCAGAGAGAAATAATCAATACTACAATAATTCAGGAAGGAAAGACAGTATTTCAGGCAAAGATAACGGAAGTTACTAGGTAGGAAGGAAGGGGAAAGGGGGAGGGAAACATCTACAAACAGATTCCAACCCTAAGTGACAGCATAATTGTGCATTAAGAAAACTGGAAGAAGGTGGTAAGCTTTGTTTAGACCAAGTGACATGAGGGCCTGTAGGGTTGTCCATGTAGAGTTGGATGTCTGCATTTGGGAGAGAGGCTATGACCAGAGACTTGGATTTAGGATTATGCCAATAAAGTGACAGTCGAGCCAGAAAGAACAATGAGAGAGAAGCACAGAGGCAAGGACAGAATCTTTGTGGATAACTAAGTTTAGAGAAGAAGAGGTGGAGAACAATTCACTGAAAAAGACTCAAAAAGATAGCCAGAAGAGTGCAGTGTCAGACATGCCCTTGAGGAGACTATTCCACTAAAAAAATGGAGCCAGTTGAAAATGTCAAAAGAATATCTTTGTGCTAGAAATAGGAGCTCTACGGAAGATTCATTTTGATACAAATATCAGAGTGACAAGAGCAGAAACTAGATGGTGAAAGCAAAGAGAGGCTGTAATTTTCACAACTGGTGTCAATGGCCCATTGAGAAGTTTATGTGAAACTCAAGGATGGATAGAAGCTAGTAATCCAAAGAGTAGTATATGAAAGTTAAGATTTTTCTTCTATTTTAAGAAAAAGAGGTCTTTGGGTTGCTTTTAGGTGCAGTCATTGGTGGAGGGAAACATTGATTTAAAAGAAATATGGAAATAATTTATACATCAAGGTTCTTGAAGAGTAGAGAAATTGAATGAGGCTCAGTTATGGGGAATACATACAGATTTCATCTTGACAACCATATTATAAGTTTCTGAAAAGCAGAGACATCTTGACATACATATACATAATTGGTTCCCAACAAATGATTTTCAAAGAAAACATTATTGTAACTTTTGTCCCTGTCATACCCACAAATACATATGATAGCATCTGCGTCAAATTTCATCTAAAGACAAGAATATACATATTATTCATATTTATTCAAGCAGTTTGTTTTTATTAGTCAGTTATTCCATCTGTATTAAATGGCTTTAGGACATATGACACTGTCATCATAGTTGAATATCTTCATTATGCCTTTAAGTGAAAAAATATATGCCAATTTTTATTTTTTTTTTATTGCATTCTATAACATATATACAAAGCAAAGAAAAAAAGCAATAGTTTTCAAAGCACTCTTCAACAAGTAGTTACAGGACAGATTCCAGAGTTTGTCATGGGCCATCATCTCAGACTTTTCCTTCTAGCTGCTCCAGAACATTGGAGAATGTGCCAATTTTTAAAAGAACTTTGTTTCTTCTTATTTATGGGTGTGGGTGTCTATTTTGTAGCTAAAATCACCCAAGCTTAAGCCCACACAAAAATGTGCATGAGAATGTTTGTGACAGTTTATTGGTTTCCTCCAGCTTCTGTAACACATTACCACAAACTGGGTGGTTTAAAACAATAGAACTTTATTCTCTTACCATTCTAAAGACCAGAAGTCCAAAAGCAAAGCGTCGCCAGGACTGCAGTCTCTGCAAAGCCTTTAGAGGAGGATCCTTCCCTGCTTCTTTCAGCTTCTGGTGGCCCCTGGCTCCCTTGGCTTATGATAACATAAGTCTGTTCCCTACCTCTGTCATCACATAACTTCTTCCCTGTGTGTTTCTGTGGCTTTTCTTCTTCATATATAGTCATCAGTCACTGAATTAAGGATCCACTCTACTCCAGTATGATCTCATGTTAACTTAGTTCTTCTTATAACGACCATATTTCCAAATAATGTCACATTCTAAGGTTCCAGGTGGACATGAATTCTGGGGGAATACTATTCAGTTCACTACAAGAAAAACAGCTTTGTTCATAATTGCCAAAGTTTGGAATCCACCAAAATGTCCTTCTATACATGAAAGGATAAACAAACTGTAGTTTAACTACACAATGGAATATTATCAGTTATAAAATGAAGTGGACTAGGAAGCTAAAGAAATACACATGAAGTTGCTTTAATACATATTGCTAAATGAAAGAAGCCAGTCTAAAAAAGTACATACTATACTATCCCAATTATATGACATTTTGGAAAAGGCAAAACTAGAAATAGTGAAAAAGCAAAGTGGTTGCCAGAGGTTCTGAAGGTGGGGAGGAGGGATAAATTGGGGGATGAACAGGGGATTTTTAGGGTGGTGAAACTATTCTATTTAATAGTGTAAAGGTGGATACATGACATTATAATTTGAAAAAATCCATAGAGGTTTACAGCACAAAGACTGAACCTCAATGTATGCAAAATTAAAAAAAAATCATTTAAGAGGCTGAGGGATCCCAGAAAAGACTGCAGAGTGTGCTAGGACAATCAACTACTTTACAAATATATGAAACAATCTCACTGAAGCACATAGGGGAAAAGGTACTGACCAAAGTAACTTTGGAAATGAGTAGAGTCTGTGTGACTAAAGGTACATAAGCACTGTACTTTAGTTGACAAAGTTGTTTACCATGGGTTACGCATTAATAATTCTGATACCACTATACATGTATACTGGGATTGAACAATTAAGTAAATGGATGGTAGGTGGTAGGATCCAGGTTTCTCACTGTTGGAGTGGGAATTTATAGAAAAGCAAGGGGAGCAGGCTAGAAGGATCCATGTGGTATTGTATTGGGTTGGAGATATCAGTAAGAACTCACATTTCATTTTATACAGATGTAGATCTTACATTTAGAAATATTTATAGTTAGGTGCATATACATGGGTTAGTAAACAAACATATTTCTTCACTCTGACAGTTAAGAGGGCTTAAAAGAAATGACATCCCAGTACCAACGGCAACTTAATATGCAAATCTTGGTTTCTCATACCATTCTCATACCATTTCTCATACCAACAAAAGGACATGGAGCTGTGCTGGTTTGAAAGGATGTATGTCCCCTAGAAAAGCCATGTTTTAATCAAATTTCCATTTTGTAAAGGCAGAATAATCCTTACTCAATACCATATGCTTGAAACTGTAATCAGATCATCTTCCTGGAGATATGATTTAATCAAAGTGGTTGTTAAGCTGGATTAGGTGACAACATGTCTCCACCCATTTGGGTGCATCTTGATAAGTTTTTGGAGTCCTATAAAAGAGGAGACATTTTGGAGAAGGAGGAGATTCAGAGAGAACAGAGCAGAATGACAGCTATAAGAAGCAGAGTCCACTAGTCAGTGACCTTTGGAGATGAAGAAGGAAAATGTCTCCCAGGGAGCTTCATGAAACAAGAAGCCAGGAGAAGGTAGCAGATGATGGTATGTCTGCCACGTGCCCTTCCAGATGAGAGAGGAACCCTGACCATGTTCACCACGTACCTTTCCAGATGAGAGAGAAACTGTGACTGTGTTCACCATGTGCCTTCTCACTTGAGAGAGAAACCCTGAACTTCATCGGCCTTCTTGAACCAAGGTATCTTTCCCTGGATGTGTTTGATTGGACATTTCTATAGACTTGTAATTGGGACATTTTTTCAGCCTTAGAACTGTAAACTAGCAACTTATTAAATTCCCCTTTTTAAAAGCAATTCTGTTTCTGGTGTACTACATTCTGGCAGCTAGCAAACTAGTACATTTTGGTACCAGGAGTGGGGTGTTGCTGTTGCTGCTGTTGCTGCAGTTTGTAAATACCAAACATGTTTGGAACGGCTTTTGAAATGTATAAGGGGAAGAATCTGGAGGAGTTGTGAGAAGCTTGATAGAGAAGGCCTAGAATACTTTGAAGAGACTGTTGGTAGAAACATGGACTCTAAAGATACCTCTGACCAGGCTCTAGACAGAAATGAGGTGTGTGCTATTGCAGACTGGAAGGAAGGCAATCCTTGTTTTAAAATAGCAGAAAATCTGGCAAAGTTGACTAGTAGCTTTGGCTGGAAGGCAGATTTTAAAAGCCACGAACTTGAATATTTAGCAGAAGAGATCTCCAAATTAAATGTCGAAAGTGCAACCTGGTTTCTCCTTGCAGCTTATAGTGAAATGCGACAGGAAACAGATAAGCTGCAAATTGAACTCTTGAGTACAAAGAAACCAGAAATTGAAATTCTGGAAAATTCTGGGCTTCCAGAAATGGAGACCCCAGAGAATAGTGCTCCACATGAGGATTTAACCAGATGTGGAACCAACCAGCCATTTCAGAGAAAGCCAGGATCGGATGTGGAGTAATCCAGGAAGGATTTGTGGAAACCCCTTATGTCTAATGGGCATGACCCAAGCCTACTACATAGAAAGCCAATGAGAGTGCTATGGGACCTGTAAAAACAGAGCTGCTGCCAGTCTGGACTGGGGGGATCAGAGAAGGGACACATTGGAGGAAAAATAACTTCAGAGGCAAAACCATGGAGGCTGAGGTCTGAAGTCAAGAAGCTTCCAGTTAGTAGACCGGACCCACCCAAGCCCGTGGAGAGGGTGAGTTTGCCCCGAAAGCAGAGGATGTCTCCCTTCTCATTGCAGTGGA
>PVIY010049152.1:0-16885 GCA_004026745.1 Myrmecophaga tridactyla | reverse complement strand
GGGGCTCGCCTGTGCTAGGCGGTGGAGGGGGCCCACCCCCACAGCCCCTGCGTGCTGACCAGGAGGAAAGCAGTCCCGTCTCCTCTACTCGACAAGGGGGTGCTGCAGGGCTGGGCCGCAAGTGGCAGGAGACAAGTCCATTACATGGATGGGGGACAGAAGTCAGTGAAGTTTGTCACTTTAAATGCTATGATTTTGCAGTTTTGAGCTTCATATATAAAAGCCCTGAAACGAAGAATAACATGTTAGAAAAAGAATAATGGAAGAAGAGTCATTGCACTTCCTTTCCAGGACTGAAGGCAGCTCGAGCTACTGGAATGGTGGCTCTGCCCCCAAAAGGCAGAGTCTTGACCTAACCCTGTTCCCTGAAGTCAGGCTTTCTCCTGGATGCTGCATCCTTGGCAAACAAACAGTCTGAGATGGGTCCTGATCAGGTGGTCAGCAGTCCTGGCTGGGGAAATGCTGGTCAGGCCGCGTGTCTGCCGCCCTGCTATTCCAAACACGTCATGACGATCTAAACCATTTCTAGAGGGAAAGAATGCAGAGGCGTGGAAAAGGGGCGACACTCATTTTAGGGTGTGCATTCCCATGATTAAAAAATCAGTAACAATAGCCAAGCTAATAGCATTTTTAAGGAGAGAAAGCTAACTTCTAAACTTGTTAAAGACTCTTCCATAGTACCTATTGGTTATTGGTGATGTGAGACTAGAGAGAAAAACAGCAAAACACGTCAGTGTCCCTACCTCAGTCTTCTGCAGCTTCTTATTTCTGAGGATCGATGCCTAGAATAGATGTAAGTACTGTGTTACTTTCCCAGAAAAGGAGCATCTAAATCTCATAAAGAGAAAGGCTCTTAGAACCCCAGCAAGGCTTTTTGGAGGGGAGCAATCTTTCCAGCCCCAGGGGAAGGGAAGGGCAGAGAAAGTCATTGGTCTCCCACCCACAGGCCAGAGAAACCTGGCTTGGGCCCAGGAGCGTGACAGGCCAGCAGTGTGGACAGCAGGTCTGGCCTGGTGGCACAGGTGAGCCTCTCCCATGCCCAGAGCCCTGGAACCCCAGAGCACAGCAGGGTCCTGCCCCCTGGGGCATCTCGGTGCTGCCCCCAGGCCTGGGCGGGAGCTCAGGTAGACCCTGAGAAGGCAGATATGGGGGTGGGGGAATGAGGGGACAGCTCAGGGGTGCTTGGAGGAAGTGAGGGTGAGATGAACTCCCCTTGGATGGGCCTTGGTAGAGAGCCAGGGGTGCAGCGGGGGGAGGGGGGAGGGCTGCACTGAGCTCAGGGCTAGCCCCGGCCTCTTGGAGCTCCGTGTCCTGCCTGAGTACCACACCTGTCCCGGGCCTGCGGCCCCCTGCCAGGGACGCTCCCTTTGATTTAAGCCATGCAGGAGCCTCTCTCCTGCTTTTCTTTTCTTTAATTGGAATTGTTCTGAGTATTGTTTAGGCAGAAGACAATTCAACAAAGAAGAAATGGTTTAGATCCTCATGACTTGCTGCCTCGTCTCAAGCTCCTCTGAGAAGAGCAAACTCACCTTAATCTCCAGAATCTGACTCACATTTGGATGCGCTGGAGGTAACCTGCTATCATATTGAAAAGGGGAACCCAACAAAACGGGTTCTCACTCCCAGCAGGAAACCAGGCGAAGCACCTCTGGGGAGGCTTGCAAGGCAGGGACCCCGGTATCTCCGTCCAGAGACCCTCCTTGCCCAGCTGCCCAGCAAGCAGGATGTGGAAGGAATTTGGAAGCTTCAGGAAGTCTCAGCTCTGAGCAGAGCTGTCCAACCAGGGTCCCTGGGGGAAGGCCCAGCCTCCAGGACAGCAGTCAGGGAAGTCGTCTGCAGAGCTATCAGTCAGGAAATCCCTGGGCCTAACGCAGGATGGGCTGGGAGACCCCACAATTCTTCTCCACAAAGCTGGGCGAGGCTCCCCTGCAGATCACCGGCCCCCTGTGAACCTCCTTCCAGCTACCAGACATTAAGAAGAAAAACATATTAAACTGCAAATTCCACATGACAGACTGTTCTTTTTAAAAAAGGAGAAAATGATAATAAAAAATAAATGGCCCATAAGGACAAAATTTTCACTTGGAGAAGAAAAAATAGAAAATGGGTCCTTCTCAAGTCATGGTTCTTTTTAAATTCTGCTTTTGCTTCCTTTGCACACTCAAGGCGGCTGATATTATCAGTTTACCTCATTCCCACCTCCTCTAAGCAGCTGACGTCTACAGTCAGGTGTGAAGCCAGTGTAAGTCTGGGCACTTTCTTTGCTTGTGAAAAGAAAGCAAACATGACATTGGAAGTGCATGGAAGGCCCTGCAGCACAAACGGAGACTGGGCTCAGGCTCTCTGTGGAATTATTCTACACATGCCTCAGACTACGTCAAGACAGGAGCAACAGTGAGCCAGCAGCATGCGCCCCTCCCGAGGGGCCCGGGTCCGAGGCCTCCGGACTGCAGCTAGGGACGGCGGGGCCATCGCCTGGACAGACAAGGCCATAGTGCAGGAGTCCCCAGCCCCTCTGAGCCCCCAGAAGGTGAGTGAAGTCAGGTGAGCCCCATTTCCATGCCCTCATCTTTCCGGCAGCATTTGGGGAGTTTTCAGAGTGATACGGGCAACTGCTGGGCCAGGGGAAGCCTCCCGCCTCTGAGACCACAGGCGGCTTTGGAGAAGCCGGTCTGAATGTCCACCCTTAGAAGCTGTTACGTTTTGTTCGGCTGTGTTCGCTAAAATTGCTAATGAGTTAGAACCAGAGTGTGTACTGTCAGCCCCTCCCAGCAGCTGTCTGGCACCCGAAACAAAATGAGTTGAGGGAAAGACAGGCCTAAAGAGTGAAGCAGGGAGTCCGGCTCCAGGTCCAGGATCCGACCGCAGCACCCATCCTAGCAGAGCAGCACAGCACAGACCACAAGACGTCCATGTACAGAGGATGCCAGACCATAGGCTAGATGTACACAGGCGGTCAGAAGTGTCCGCTGGCTAAACACATGTCCCTTTCTCTCATTAAACCTCATCTAAGCCAAGTGACTTTTCACGTACGTTGTCTTATCTGTTCTCCCAGAAGTTGTATGACAATATTCAAATAGACAATATTCATATTTTAATCATGAGAAACTGTGGGGCAATTCGTGCTAGCTTTTAGCTTGTCCAAATTCACACAATCCTCATCTTTTCAACTGAAATTCTGAGCTGCAAACACAACCTCTTACTGTTGGACCACTGCTTGTAAAAGTTGCAGAGTTGCTCAGGAAATTCTTTACAGAGCAAAGTCATGTACGATGTACAGACCTATTTATGTATTTTCTGTTCAGTAAATAGTTGCCACCACTGTATGGCCTACAAGCCTTATGCCACAGTCTCCCCCAAAGTCTGCCCTGGGTACAGAGAGGACAGAGCCTCGGGGAACACAGACAGCCTCAGGGAAGGTGGTAAGCCTCGGGGAACACAAAGACCCTCAGTGAGCATGGAGAGCCTTGGGAAGTGCAGAGAGCCTCAGGGAGGACGCAGAGCCTCGGGGAGCACAGAGAGCCTCAGGGAACACAGAAAGCCTCAGGGAGGGTGGAGAGCCTCAGGGAGAACAGAGAGCCTTGGGGAAGGTGGAAAGCCTTGGGGAGCACAAAGGCCCTCAGGGAGCACGGAGACCCTCGGGGAACACGGAGAGCCTCGGGTAGGCCGAGGAGCCTTGGGGAGGATGGAGAGCCTCAGGGAACACAGAGAGCCTCAGGTAGGACAAGGATCCTGGGGGAGGACGTGGAGCTTTGGGGAGGACATGGAGCATTGGGGAGGATGGAGAGCCTTGGGGAGGACAGAAAACCTCAGGGAGCACAGAAAGCCTCAGGGAGGACAAGGAGCCTTGGGGAGGACGAAGAGCCTCAGGGATGTCTAAGGGCCTCAGGGAGGATGACGGGCCTCAGGAGGGTCATGTTATATGACAGTCACAACCATAGGCTGGTCACAGAGACAGAGGAGACGTCTGTCCACTCTGCCTGGGCCGCTGGGGAAAGCACACAGAGCAGTCACATTGGGCAGTTTACCGCTCTAGGATGAGAGGGTCAGCAGCTGGGGAGTCCTTGAAACAGGGAGCTGCAGGGAGCTGAGAGATGGCCCCCAAAGTCAACACCCGAACCCCTAGAACCTGCGGATGCCTCTTGATTGTCAGAAGGGACTTTGCTGCAGTGGTCGAGCTAAGGGGCTTGAGAAGGACGCACGGTCCTGCCTTTGCCCAGCGGTCAGCACAATCGGGGTCCCTGTGAGGCGGACGAAGCAGGTCAGAGGGGAGAGGCAGTGACCAGACAGGAGCAGGGCCTGGAGGAGGCGCTCTGAAGGTGGAGGAAGGAGCTGCAGGTCAGGACAGCCCCAGAAGCTGGACAGGGCCTCCCTGAGACCTCACAAGGTTACAGCCCTGCCCGTATTCTGAGGCCACGACTTCGGGCCTCCAGAGCTGGGGAATGACATTACAAGGCCTGAGGTCATTTGTTACAGCAGCTACAGGAAACTGATACGGAAGGGGAGAATAAGCCAGAGAAGAGGTGGAAATCTGGATTGGGGAGAAGCACTGAGACAACTTCTGTTAGGCTAAGGTCTTAGAAAAGACTCTTACCAGCTCTTTCCTGGATACAAGGAGAAGGAAGTGGCAAGTCAGCAAAGGGCAGGAAGCAATGTAAGAAGGAGACCTTTAAAATATCATAAGGGAGAGAGACTGAAAGAGATCAAAGGCTGGTGAAGAGGAAAATTGAGCCTTTTTTGTCCGGAAAAAAAAGCAAAATTACAGAAATCTGTGCTACTTACATCTAAATGTGCAACATATTCAAGATATTCTTGCCTCATCTTTTCCCCTCTTGGTGGAGGAAAGGAAAAGAAAATCCTAAGACCATAAGAGCAAAGAGAAATAGTAAGAGAATAAATATACACTTCTGGTTAATTTGAAGGGAAATCATAGGTATATTAAAAAATAAACCTATCCATTCAACTACTTATCATGTGACACTTTGATTCTAGCTATTAGACTTTTGATGGCAACTCTCTCTAGAGTTTTCCAGAAACATGCACATGGCTGGAAAAGTCAGCCTACGTTAAAACTTTTAGCATGAGTTAGTTTTGCAATATGCTAGAGAAACAGCCGAGGTTTATGAAGCTCTTATTGAAGGAAACAGAGAATGTAAAAGGTTAACTTTACTTGTATGGGGATTCTTTGCATCTTGCTCCCAAAAGAGGTCCCAATTTAATCACTGATTTATTTTCTACTTTCACTTGAGACAGATACCACTGGTTGGTTAACCCCAGTGCCATTTCCAATACCTCCTCCCTTTTCCTGCCTCTCCACTAAAGAGAATTTTTTGAAAGGCCAGACTCCATTTCCTGGCATTTCTTGCAGCTACAGTTGGCCAGGAGTCCAGTTCTGGCCAAGGGATGTAAGGATTGTATTACATAATTTGGGCTTTCCAGGAACCCTTAATTCTTAGAAAGAGGCAGGCACAAGGTAGCTGGCATCTTCTCTCTCTCTCTGCTGCAGGTGCCTGTGAAGCTGGAGCTCCCAGCACCGTGTCAGCACCGTGCACCAGCCAGCCGGAGGATGCGGTGCCCCCATGGCCTCCCAGCAGCTGCCCTGAGCCCTGTGCTTCTGGACAGTCCGGTTCCTGTCCCACACAGAGTGTGCAGTGTGTGTACTACTTTGTGACAAGCCACCTCAAAACAGGTTGGCCTCTAACTGCAAGTTCACCAAAGATCTCAAATAAAAGCTCTCCGGCTGAGCCAGCCAGTACACAGAAGTGCAAGAGAGAATCATACATTGTGTTAGCCATTTAAGCTTTGAGAGAGTTTGTTACAAAGTAATATATAACTGGTGCAGTCCTCACCATACTTCTCACTTTCTGGCAAAACCAGGTGTCTGAGCACTCCAGGCCTGAGCCCTGGAGTCAGCTGGTTCTTCAGAGAGCCTGTTTCCTTTTAGGGGACAGAGATCATCAGAAACCAAGCTGTGGGCACTGGGTGTGCTCACTGCTCTGTGCTCTCAGAAGAGAGAACTAGGAAGCGTACAGATATATAGAGAGGCATGGGTATGAATAGGATATAGACATAGATAGATATACAAATATATATATAAAACATGTAAATTTTATAATATATGTAAATTATAAAAATTGTCTGTAAAAATAAAATCATAAGGCTGATTGATATTTCTAATTCTAATCCAGAAACATTCTACTTTTCTCTTTTTCTCTTTTCTCCTTTGTGCAGCAATGAGAAGCATTAGCTACCATTATCCTCAAGATATCCTTTTATTTGCTGAGGTCTCATATACACAGAAAGTAATTTCTGATAAGCTAACTCACAAAACTGGGGAAATCAAGCCTAGGAACCAGAGTCCAATATTTGCTGTCAGTTTGTTCTTTTTTTGGAATTGTGTAACACAATTTGCATACAGTAAGATACACAAATCTTAAATGTACAATTAGAAAGCCTTTGGCCGACGCATACAACCATGCCATCCACAAAAACACTGAGCATTTCCACTCCTGTCAACCCTCCACCACTGAAGCAAATTCATTTCTGATTTTTTTTGCTATAGATTAGTTTCTCCTGTTCTAGAACTTCGTTTTAGTGGATTCATAAGTCTGCACTTCCTTGTGTCTGGCTTGTTTTGTTCAGCATAATGTCTGACAGTTTCATCTTTATTACTATTTGGATAAATAATTTGTTACCTTAATTACTTTTTTATTCCATTACATGAATATACACAATTTGTATATTCACTATTCTCTTGATGAACATTTAGATTGGTTCTCATTTGGGGCTATTCTGAATAAGGCAGCTGTGAACATTTTGGTACAAGTCCTTCTGACAGAATAAACTCCTTTCTAATGGGGTAAATTTCTAGCAGTGCAATTCTGACTTGTAGGCAACCACATGGTCACTTTTATAAGGAACTTCCAAAACTTTTCCCAAAGAGGTTTCATATTTTAACATTCCCAAGAACACTGTAGAGAGTTCTGTTTGTCCCAAATTCTTGCCTTCATTTTGCACTTCTTTTTCAATTGTAGCCATTCTGACATCTATGTAGTGTTATCTCGTTGTGAATTTGAATTGCATTTCCCTGATGAAATACGACTTCGAGCACTTTTCCATGGAGTTATTGTCCGTGTGATTATTGTGAAATGTCCGTTCAAGTTGTCTGCCCTCGTTGTTTGTCATTGTTCACAGCGAAGAAATCCTTTGTGGAGCACAGATGCTAGTCCACTGTTGAGGTGACGTCATGCAAGTTTTTTTTCCAGTGTCTGATTTGCCTATTGATTTTGAGGACAATGTCTTTTGATGAGCTAAAAAAAATTTAATTTTGCTGAAATATGACTTAGCACAATTTTCTTTTATATTTTTTCTTTCCTGTGTCCTTTTTAGGAATTATTTGCATACTCCCAGGATTGCTAGATACCCTTCTAAAGTTTCTTCTAGAAATTGCCTAGCCTTTAACTTTAGGTTATGGTCAATCTCAAATTAATATTTGAATATGATGTGAAACAAAATTCATGGCTCATTTTTGTTCAAACAAGTGTCCCATTAATCCTATGCCAATTAATTGGCACCTTCAATTAATTGGCACACTGTTTAAGTGTGGGTCTATTTCTGAGCTCACTCTTCTGCTCCATTGGTTTGTTTTCCTATCTTTATGCTCATTCCATACTTTCTGATTATTGTAGCTTTATATTATTTGAAATCTGGTAATACAACTTGTGGTGAAAGCAGACAACCTGGCCTTGTTCCCAGTCTCAGAAAGGGGAGTATTTTTGTCTTTCCACTAAGTAGTATTTCTTTTTATTTTATGGATGTTTTTCATCAGATTGAGGAACTTCCCTTCTGTTCAATGCTTGCTGAGTATTTTTAACGTGAATAGATGCTTAACTTTGTGAAGATTGTTTTCTGCATCTATCGAAAACAATGCATATTTTATTTCTTTTATTCTGTTAACATCCACATGAATTAATTTTGGAGCGAAAACTAAACTTTCATTCCTAGATAAAACCTTACTTGTTTACATTATATTATATTTTTCACATATTGCTCAATTTACTTCATTAATATTCTGATAAGGATATTTATATCTATATTCAGGTGTTACATTATTCAATATCTTATTTTCCTTCTAATGCTTTTGTTAAATTTTAAAATCAAGGATATGCTGGCTTCATAAAACAAATTGGGAAGTGTTTGATTCTCCACTATTTTCTAGAAGAGCTGTGAAAAATTGGTAGTTCTCCTTAAATCGTTTAATAAAAGTCACCAGCTAAACATCTGGGGTTGGAGTATTTTCTGTGTGAAGGAATTTTTTTTAATAAATTCAATTAAAGAAAATATATAGAGGCCATTTCTGATTTTCTGTTACATGCTCAGTTTTGGCAAGTTGGGACTTTAAAGAATTTGTCAATTTCATCTAAGTTGTCAAATTGCATTGACATAAAATTGCTTACAATTCCTGATATTGATAATTTATATTTTCTCTCCTTTTTCGCTAGTCAGTTTTCCCAGGAATTTATCAATGTTATTAATGTTTTCAAAGAACCAACTTTCAGCTTGGTTAATTTTCCTTATTGTTTTTCTTTCATCTGTTTCGTGGATTTCAGCTCTTATCATTATTATTTTCTTTCTTCTACTTATTTTAGTTTCAATGTGCTTTTCCTTTTCTAGCATCTAAAGGTTACCACAAATGACCTAGATCATTTGTTTTACATGTTTCCTCTTTAATAATACAAGCATTCGAAACTATATATTCCCCCCAGCAATGTTTTTGCTGCTTCCCACAAATTTTACTGTCATTTTATTATTATAAAGTTGGGAATATTTTCTATTATATTTTGTGATTTCCTCTTTGCTCCAGTGAATTATAGTAAAAATTCTGCTTAATTTCTATGTGTTTGTGAATTTAAAACATACTTAATGTATTGGCTTCTAATTAAATTTTGTTGAAGTCAGAGATTACTTTCTCTGAGATTTCAGTGCTTAGGGATTTAACAAGACTTTTGGGTATGGTTTACTTTAGTGAGTATACTCTGGCCTTTGAAAGGCTGTGCATTCTGGGTTTTCTGGATGTAACTTTCCACAAAGTTCCATTAGGTTCACGTGACTGCTGGCATCATTCAGACCTTCTCTAACTCTACCAATATTTTCCTCTAACAATATGGAGAACGGCACGTTAAACTCTCCGACCGGGACCGGGGGGCTGTTCTGTATCTCTGTAGAGTATCATCAGTTTTCATTTCATATGTGTTTTGATGTCCTGGTACTAGGGTCAATAAAAATTCTATGTCTTTTTGAAAAGTTGATCCTCTTCTCATTGTGAAACAAATCTTTTTATATCTTGTAAAACTCCATATCTTACATTCCATTTGTTCTATATTAATATAGCCAATCCAGCAGTCTCATACTTACTATTCACATGATGTATTTTTTTATTCTCTCATTTTTAACCAGTCCCTATCTTTATATCCAAAGTGAGTCCCTTACATACAGCAGAGAACTAGATTTTGATTTTTTTCTTCAGACTCACATTCCCCGTCTTAGTTCATTTACATTTAATGTAATTACTAATACAGCAGGATTTAGGTCACCTTTTGATATTTGTTGACTATTGGTTCTGTTCCATCTTTCCTACCTTTTATTGAATCAGCAGGATAAATTTTAGAATTATTTCTGTACTATTGACTCTTAGTAAAACTTTTCTACAATTTTTAGTAGTTTTTCCTGGGAGTGCAATATGCATTCTCAACTTCTCACAGCCTACCTTAGAGTTAATATTGTACCACTTCACAAAAATTTAAAGAACCCATGCAACATTGCACTTCCATTGTCCACTGTCACTTATGATATATTGTCATGTGGATTCTATCTATGTACTTCATAAAACCTACAGTACAGTGATATAATTTTTGCTTTTTGCTTTAGACAGTTATTTGGCTTTTATATAAATAAAAGTATTCTGAATTAGCTACTTATTCACAGCTTCTATTGCTCTCCATTCCTTCACGTAGACCCATGTGTCCTTCTGGTATTCTCTTCCTTTGGGATTGAGAACTCCCTTTGGCATTTCTCAAAGTACAAGTCTGCTAGCAACAAATTCTCAGGTTTATAATTATCTGAAAGTATCCTTATTTTACCTTGACTTTTTTTTTGCATGGGTAGGCACCAGGAATTAAACCCTGGTCTCTGGCATGGAAGGCAGGAACTCTTCCTGTGGAGCCACCATGGCCCACCTTACCTTGACTTTTAAGAATAAATTTGTTGGATATGAAATTATAAGTTGTAATATGTTTTGAATATGTAATATATCATCTAGAGCAAACAATATAATAGCTATGCAAAGAGATATGGTCAAAAACACTAGAAAAATCAACATAGAATTCTTTAAAATTTTTAAGTAACCCACAGGTAGACAGGGAAAAGAAAACAGAAAGAACACACAGAAAAAACAAATAGGCAGATTGAAACCTTAACATATGAATAATATGAAATATAAATGGCCTAAATAGACAAACTAAAATTCAGAGATTGACAGCATAGGTTTAAAAATATGACCCAACTATATGCTGTCTACAAAAATCTCACTTGAAATGTAACAATGACAACCAGTTGAAAGTAAAAGGATGAGAAAGATATATAATGCAAAAATTAATCAAAAGAAATCAGCAGTGGATATGTTAAGAACTGACAAAGCCGACTACAGAGAAAAGAAAATTGCCAAAGACAAAGGCAGAAACTTATGTAATAATAAACATACTAAACTGCCAAGGAAACATACCAAACCTAAAGGCAGGGGCACTAAACAACAGATATGTGAAGAACTGAAAGAATAAACAGACAAATCCACAATTAGAATTGAAGAATTCAACACACCTCTCTCAGAAGTTAGTTGAACAACTAGATTCAAAATTAAGAACGCTATAGAAAAATTCACCACCACCATAAACCAACACTGTTATAGAATCAGAATACACACTCCTTTCGAGTACGTAGGTTCAATGCCAATATAGACCATACCCTATGGGCTGGTTGAAGCTGTTATGTACCCCATAAAAGGCCATGCTCTCTTAACCCATCCCTAAAGGGGCAGGGTAGGAAGTTTTGATTGTTTTTCTTCCATGGAGATGTGAGCCAGCCCACTCAAGGTGGGTCTTAATCCCCCTGCTGGAATCTGCTCGGAGATGGTAAAAGGCAAATGAAACTCGGAGAACTCAGAAAGTGAAGAGAGAGAGAGAGAGAAATACCTGGAGACATTGGGAAACAGTCTCTGAACCAGAACCAGTAGAGAAGGACCAGCAGATGTTTTTAGCACCTTCCCGTGTGACAAGGAGCCCCGGACACCAGCAGCCCTACCTCAGAGCAGGTATCTTCCACTTGATGCCAGAATTTGGACATTTCCATGGCCTTAGAACTGTAAATTTGTAGCCTAATGAAACCCCATTGTAAAAGCCAACCTGTTTCTTGTATATTGCATTCTGGCAGTTTTAGCAAACTGAAACACCTGGGCATAAAAGAAACCTTATCAAATTTAAAAGAATTGTAATCATACAGAATGTATTCTCCAACCACAATGAAATAAAATCCATAACAGATTTTATTATTTATTATAGCTCTTGATAAAGAAATCAATAACAGATTCTAGAATGTATAGGGAACTACAAAACCTCAAAAGTAACCAAAAAAACAAAATTAAAAAAAAGTCCAATTAGGAAATGGATGAAAGACATAAAAGGAGAATTTAAAGAAGGTAATTTATGAATGGCAAATACGCACATGAAACGATATCCCATATCATCAGCCATTAGGGAAATTCAATTTAAAATCATAATGTGGTATCACTACACTCCTATCAGAATGGTTAACACAAAAATAATGGCAACACGACATGCTGGCATGGATGCAGACAAACTCAATTACTCACACATTTGCGGGGGCCATGTAAAATGGTACAGCCACTCTAGAAAACACTTCGGCACTTCCTTTAAAAAAATTTTTTTAAAGCTACACATGCAACTACTATGTACCCCAGGAACATGTTCCTACGTATTTATCCCAGAGTATCGGAAACTAACATCCACACAGAACAATGTATACACATGTTCACAGCAGGTTATAGCCGAGACCTGAAAGCAATCTAGATGACTTTCAACAAGCAAATGGTTAAACAAAAGGGTATACCCATATGATGGAATACTACTCTGCATTATAAGAGAATGAACCATTGTCATACTCAACGAACCGGATGAATCTCTAAAAAATTATGCTGAATGAAAAAAGTCAACCCCGAGAGGTTACATAAAGCTTAATGCTATTAATAAAACATTCCTGGAGTGACGAAAGTATAGAATGAGGAAGAGATGAGGGATTTCCATGGGTTTAAAGAGGAGTGGACTGGCCAGGGTTGGGTGCGGCTGTGAAGAGCCATGTAAGGGAGCCTCTTGTGATGGGATGTTCTGTGTTTTACTGCATCTGTGTCAACAGCCTGGCGTGAGGTTAGCCTATAGGTTTGCAAGACATTACCACAGGGGAAATAGGGAAAGGGTATGCAGGACCTCTCTGCGTTACTTTTGACAACAGCAAGTGAGTCTACCATTAATTCAAAATAAAAAAATTTGATTTAAAAAATGACCCTGAGAATGTAAATAACTTGCTGAAGATCACATAGCTCAATTTCTTTCATAAAAGAGTAGCAAATAAAAATCCAAATTAATGTACCAAAATAAAAGATGTTCCATTATCTTCTGGCTCCCCTTCTTGGGTCTGAAATCAGTTATCAGTTGTCATTTACACACTTGTCCCACCATGTGAACGTAACAGGAGAATAAGGCCCCTGCTCAAGATGGCCATGTTTGAATCCCCAGAACCTGAGATTATAGCAAAAGGGAATTAAAGATGAAGATGTAATTAAGGGGGTAGAAGAGATGACAAATGAGGAGGGGAGAAGGAGGAGATGGAGAAGGAAGCGGTGGAAGAAGAGGAGGAGGACGAGGCAGAGGAGGACAAGGAGGGACATTCAAAGCAGGAGAGAAACTAGGTCTACTCTTGTTGACTTCAAAATTGAGGAAGGACCCATGAGCCAAGAAATGCAGGAGCAGCTCCAGGCGACAGCTAGGAAGGAAATGGGGCTATCGGACCTACAACCACAGGGAGCTAAACTCCGCCAGCAGCCAGAGTGAGCAGGGGACAGATGGTCCTTTACAGCCTCCAGAGGAACCAGCCACAAGCATGCAGATGGCTTGATTTTAGCTCACTGCCACCCAGGAAGGACTTGCTATGCAGAGCGCTGTGGGGTAATATATTTTTATTGTTTAAGTCACCAAGATCATGCCAAGAATTAGAAAACTTACACATGTAACTTTTAAGTCCGGCTGCTTTCAGGTTTGTTTTTTTTATCTTTGGTACCTAGCAATTTGACCATGTTCTGCCTTGAAGGGGTTTGCTTTATATTTATGCTGTTTGGGGGTTGCTTAGTTCTTGGATCTTGTAAGGGCTGTTTGTTTTTTAAAAAATGTCAAATTTCGCTATTATTTTGGTCATTTTTTTTTTGGAAATATTTTGTATGTCTCATTCTCTGACTCCAAATTACTTATATGTCAGATGGATTGACACTGTCCCACAGGACATTGAGGCCATTTTCATTATTTTTAAATATGTTTCCCTCTGTTCTTTAGATAAAATGATTTGTATTGGTCCATCTTTCCATTCTATGTTTCCTATGCCATCTCCAATGACCGGTAAACCTATCCACTGAAATTTTCATGTTAGGTATTATATATTTCCATTCTAGGATTTCTATTTTGTTCTTTCTTTAAAGTTCCACTTTCTCTGCTGAGATTACCCATCTGCTCATTCATTATGACCACATGTTCTTTTAAGTCCTAGAACATATTTGTAGTAATTGTTTTAAAGACTTTGTTAAGTTTAGCATCAGAAACTTCCCAGGCTTGGTTTCCATAATCTGCTGTTTTTGTTGACTATGGGTCACATCTCCTATTTTTCCACATGTCCAAAATTTTTTTAATTTTATGTTCTGCATTGTGAATGATACACTATAGAGACTCTGGGTTCTGTTACCTTCTCTGATTGATGCCATTTTTCTAGTAATTATTTTACATGGCTAGACTCACATTTAAAACTCTTGACTCCCCTTTAGTGGACAGCTTTTTTCAGTCTTACAGTCATCTCTCTTTTTTTAGAGATGATGGAGTGTCCCTATGCAGGTACAGTTTGAGGTAAGTCAAGAACTTTTGCAGAAATTAAATGAAAATTTTGATGCTCCCTTATTGTGTTCACTCATGCAAGGAATTTCCTCCTCTCATTTTAAATACTCCAGCAACCCCAAGCTCGGTGCCCTGCCTCCAAAAACCAAGAGGACAGTCAAGCTTTCTGCTTGAGTTCCAGTTGTCCCACTCTGTGCAGAATGGAAAGTTCCCTCTGTTGAAACCAAAATCAATTTGATTGTCCTGCAAATGTGGATCTATGCTCTCTTTGGGTTTAACATAAGATTTCATTTGAGACATGTTTTATGAATAAAACGATCTCTTTCAATCCTACTCATTCCTTTACACTGTGATTCACCTGAGCCAAGCTAATCATTTCCATTGCAGTATCAGAAAAGACATGTATATATTAGGAAAATTGATCATTCAAGGTCATAGTTTTATAGTTTCGTATTGGAGAGTAAAACTCATGGGTAAGCTTTTCCAATTACAGGTATTCAAAAGATTAGCACTTAACACCTGCTGTTGATTAGGATATTTGACAAAGGATACTGTCCTCTCCTGGCCTTCCTTTCTCAGTTGTTTAGTGGAATTATTAAAGATAAATGCTGTAATTATTAGGTCCCATGCCTGGGAATTAATGCTGCACATTACTTTAAAAGGAGAGGCAAGGGACCTGCTGGACACAGTTTGAAATGCTGATTTAGATCTTTGCTGATCGCAGTCTCCTCCAGGAATGCGTATTTCTAGGTTAAGTTTCCTTCCAATTTTCTAATTCATACTTTTCATGAAAGCAACTCATCTCGCTACATTGTATTGAACTTCAACTCGTAAATGGATACATGTCTGCAACAAGGAAGAGTACTCAGCATATTAATTCATAATGGTCTTGTTTGCATTTGTGATTAGCACTAATCTTAAAATAATTTGAACACAATCCTGCATTTCCCTATATTGGTTAATGCCTATCCCCATAAGAGAATTATCTGAAGATTTCACAAATATTCATATAATTTCCCTGCCTCACATACTGAAACTGAAGGCCAGGTTTTGACAATATTTTTGCATAATGACAGTTTTATTAAAAAGAAAGCCCTCACTTTATAAAGAAATTATTTCTCACAGTAACAGTCATAACATAATCAATTCTTCTCTCTTTCAGTTTCCATTCTTGACTATGACATATCTCTTTTAATATTTTTATATCTTTTATGTTATTGGTTTTTAAAAATGAATCTGTTAGTGGTTTATTTTAGCATCAATGTCTGAATTTCATACATGTTATTACTCTCTCAAATTTGTTTTTTCACTGACTTTGCTAAGAACTAGTGATTCATTTCATGTCTAGGGAAGTTGTTTCATTCGACTGTCTACAGAGTTGAAGGGAATTAATAATCATTTCAGGGAAATACTCAAAGAGGCATAAACATGGAGAGTGGACCCCAAACAGACTAAGTGGAGGGCTCTTCCATGTGGTGTCACCCCAGGGAGAGAAGAGAGGGTGCCATCTGAAAGTGGGCAAGCCTCTTTGCGTTCCAGAAGTTATTTTATATTCAAAATGAAGAATCAAAACAATTATGAGATGGTAAGGCAGCACTTAGGAAAGAAATACAACCAAGTCCGTTTGAAGTAATAGTTTACCAGTCCTGAAGGAGATATTTTAAACTAGACCTAAGCAAAATAATTAATTGCTAGGAATTAAAAGTGACAGACTTTAAAAAATTATTTTCAAGTGTAAATTGCACTAAAAATGCACATTAATCTCATGCATCTCGTTAGATTATAGCTTTTGCCTTTAGGCCATGAGTTCAGCCTAAAAAGAAATTGAAATTAAATGTAATTTAGCCCAAGCCTTCCATTCTGTGATTTTAAGGTGAATTCAAATAAACCTCTTTTTGTGTTCCTGTTGATGATAACAATATGATACATTCATCACTCTTACTAGTCAATCAGTGCATCAGGAAGGAAAATAGAAATAAAAATAGAAAAGAAACACAGAAGGAAGAGAAAGTGGTTTCTTAGTGTGGTTTGTCTCTGTTGGATTGCTTGCCACAGAGTCGGAAGGTTGAGGCCAAAATTAAATATTTTTCATCTTTGATCTACCGTAGAGCCTTGCAGGAGGCTGGGAATTCCCCGGTGGAGACCCAGTGACTATGTGCTAATAACTGGGGCACGAGGGAAACATAAAAAGCAAGCCACGTGAAAGATGCTTATTTCGTTTATAAAAGGGCCTCAGGCCCCCACCTGACCTCCGGTTCCAGCTGACCCCTGCCAGCATCCTTGCCCATTTCCACCACCCATGGCCAGAGGAGAGGGAAGGCTGCAGCCCCAGCCACCCGCTGGCTCTGGCTGATTCCAGGGGCGAGGGCCTGGCCAGCTGGATCTCGAGGACGTCGAGGGGGTGGAAACTGCCACATGGATGGAGCAGGTGGCCCAAGCCCCTCCTGCTCGCTCTTACCCAACTGGGCTCATTGTTGAGGAAGTCGTGGAATGAGCTGACACAACCACCTCTTCTTTCCTAGCACAGTCCAAATGTGCGTGCTGACCAGGGGTCCCCACGGTCTGTGGAGGCACTCCCCGGCCACCCAGCACCCCCAGAACGCAGATGCTGGCCGGGGTCCTGACCACGTGGGGACACAGGTGCTGACCTGGGCCCTGACCAC
>PVIY010049151.1:0-16930 GCA_004026745.1 Myrmecophaga tridactyla | reverse complement strand
TTCTGGTTGCCGGAAGTTTGGGAGGCGGTGGTCTTTCAGGGGCCACCTTGGCAGGAGGCTGTTGAACTGGTACAACTTTTCCATTTGCAGGTCTGAAAGTCAGAGCAGAAGCCATGAGTCAGTTTTATTTATTTATTTATTTAATACAGTTTTATTGAGATACACTCACACACCATACAGACCATCTGAAGTATGCAATCACTGGCTCAGAGTATCATCACATAGTTGTGCATACATCCCCATGATCAATTTGGGGGCATTTTCATTACTCCAGAAAGGAAAAAAAAAAAAATCAAACCCAAATTCTCCCATACCCCTCATCTCATCCCCCCCCATCACTGACCAGTAGGTTTAGGGTGGCACATTTGTTAACTACTAATGAAAGATATTAAAATATTACTGTTAACCATAGTCCATAGTTTGCAATACGTACATTTCCCCCCATGTATCCATCTATAATTTTTTTAACATTTATTCCCCCCATTATTTATTTTTAATCCATATGTTTTACTCATTTGTCTACACTGTAGATAAAAGGAGCATCAGACACAAGGTTTTCACAATCACACAGTCACACTGCAAAAGCTATATCATTATACATTCATCTTCAAGAAACATGGCTACAGGAACACAGCTCTACTGTTTCAGGCACTTTCCTCCAGCCTCTCTAATATGCCTTAGACGGAAAAGGGGATGTTTATATAATACATAAGAATAACCTCAGGGATAACCTCTCGACCAGGAGTCAGTTTTTGACTGGTATTAGGTTCTGTCCTTTTTTTTTTTAACAGACACACACATGCACACACTCAGCCACACGCACAAGCTCAGCTTTCCACTTGTGGAATACAATTTACTGAAACATGCAGGGTATGCTATTTTTGAGCAAACGACTGCTGCATTAAACATTATATTATTAGAGGAAATGCCATGATGTTCCAGTTTCCTCTTATCTTGCACTAGAGATTCATTAGTTCAAGACAAACAAGCATTTACTATCATGAGCTCTCTAAGGCCCCATTTGCTCTTAAACACACCATGACTATTACAGGAAGCGAAGCACCTTCTACCAATGTCTGAGATGAAACGCTTCTAATAACATATAAGGCATATGGGCTAGGTAGGGTCTTGCACATAATTAGAAAAGGAACATCAAAAACCCCTAAAGTTCGTATTATAGGAGTTATTGTTAAAATTCTAATTTAGATTAACAGATAAAAAGCTAGATCTGGAAATGGAATAGAACAGCCGTTCCCTGTGACAACAAATAAGGCCCAACATAGTAACATCTTCTGATAGCATCACAGCCTTTTGTCTGAACAGCTCTGGAATTCAGGAGGACAGATCACCTCTGCGCTCACACTGTCTGTTTCCCTTGGGAAATGCCAAGTCTTTCACAATAGGAGACTGTGCGTGTGTGTGCGTGTGTGTGTGTGTGTGTGTGTGTGCGCATGCAGATATTGCAGAAGCAGAGTTGTTCCAGGTTCAGGAGGGAGTCTTGCTTGTTTGTTTGAGAAAAAGCAGTACAGATCCATGCCTGTGCTCTATGAGGATTTGGTTGTGTTAAAAGGAAGGAGGACCATCTCCCACACCAGTTATCAGGAGCAGACTAGGGGTTGGTGGCCAGGGTAAATCTGTGAGCTTAATACATCTCTAAAAGAGCAAAGAGGAGAACTCAGTCTTGTGACAGAGAGGAGAGTTAGGTTTCCAGGTGTCCCCGTAATTACGTACCTTGGTGGCAACCTGGGGGCCCCGCGCCCCGAGCCTCCTGCCTGACCAGCTTGCTCAGATTCCTGCAAGAATTAGAGAATGCTTTTTAGTTAAGGTTAATCCAAAACGGGAGTTTGCCAAGGGGAATTTGGGACAAGTTTTTAGTTGGATAGATGCATGGAAAGGAGTTGAGTTTTTTAGAAAGGAGCTTAAAAAAAGATTTTTTTTTTTTTAATCTTAAACAATATGGCTCCTACCTAAATTGTCCACGTCCCAGTACAGGTGAAAATAGTGTGAGGAAAAGACCAGGTGTTCCTTATGGTGGATCACAGCTCCACCCATCCCACTTCAGGGCTCTGCACCCAGAAGATTCGAGATATTCAGGATGCTGCTCAGTCGCGATAGGTTACAGAGAAACAATTTAAACAGGCCCGGAGGGAAATAAAAAAAAGATACGGTCTATACTCATCCTAGGATAACACATAAGACAAGTGCTGCTGCTTAGTTTGAAAATACAATGGTTAAAAACAAGGGGTTATTCCTGGTGCCTGCCTATACAAAAGAAAAAAAAGAAAGAAAAAGAAAAAAGAGAAATAAAACAAACAAAAAAACCCCAAGGGGTTATCAGTTTGCTTTGCTTTGAACTGGCAGATCTTAATGAATGGTTTAGAGATTGTTTTGAACTAGAAGGAGGTGGGTACATAAAAGAAGCTTAAGGGAGCATATGAAAGGAAGGCAAGTGAGGGGGACCAGAAAAGACCCATAAAAGAAGAGGGGTTGGATGCACTGGGAAAAAGAGTTTTGAAGGAAAGAATAAAGGAGAATAATATGAGAAAAGACAATTGGAATGCTTTAGTCTAACTGTGGATAAGAGAAATTGGAATTGTAGCCATCGATAGCAAGGTTTCTCTAGGCACAGGGATTCAGATTGTGTTACTCGAATTGGCTTGCCACGGATTGGGAAACGAGTATAATCTATGGAAAATATTTTCAGGTCTTCTGTTGATTGGGAAGTCAAAGGATCTCAAAGCCCAAACTTCCGTTTTTGGGGGAGAAAGTCCTCATTAAATTTCTAATTCTGATCAAGTCTCTTTTTTTCCTCACTTTTTCTGCTTTCTAACCCCCCAACATGACACCCTGCGTATAATATTTCTCCATGACTTCATAAGGGCATCGCCGTGGGGGGGGGGGGTGAGGGGGCGGCAATGCCAGCCCTTTAAAATTACACTGCATTTTTTTCTTTTTCTTTTTTTTGTAAAGGGGTTTAACTATATTGTGAATCTTTGCACCAATTCAGACTGTTTTCCTGCTCATTTTATGAACAAGTTAAAACTCACTTCCATAATTTTTCATTCATACTGAATACTTACGACTTTTCTTTAAATACCAAATGATTAACTGCCAATAACTGCCCTCATTTAAACATGTTCCAGTTTTTAAAAATCCCATCTTTAAAAACAAATTAAGCTTGCCCTTAAAACTTGGTTTCACTAATGAGTTCAGTTAATGTAGTGAGACAAATCATCAGCTCATAAACCCTGTAATATTCTAGAATATAATCCATGCCTTATAAATATGCTGCTGTCTGTTTCCCCCCACCCCTGACAAATACTGCTATGATATTTGAAAAACTCATTTAATTCTTTGGCCAACTTTAAAGTTTAAACAAACAAACAACTCTAGCTAGGAACCTTTATTGCTTTTCTTAAAATGATAGTTGTTAGATACCTTAATCATTAAAGTTTTAAAAATGTAGATGTATAAATTTAACATGGAAAGGTTAATCTTTGGAAGATTATTGATTAGGGGCTTCATTCTCTTTAATATTTCATACATAACTAGGAGCCTCTCTGCATCTGCTTTTTGGTGATTTTCCTCTACCTCTGGCATCGGTTAACTCTGGCTTTCGATGCGTTGGGATAAGCATTTTAATTTTTGGTGAAGTTGGTTTTTCTGCTGTACAGTCCCTGAAGATGCATCATTTTGTTCCTCTGCACTGGAACAGTTCCTTATATATATATATATTTTTTTTTTTTTTTACTTTTTTAATTGTTTAAGATAACATATATACAAAGCAAAGAAAGAAAATGGCAATAGTTTTCAACAAGTAGTTACAGGACAGATCCCAGAGTTTGCCATGGGTTACCATATCATCCTCTCAGATTTTTCCTTCTAGCTGCTCCAGAGCATAGGAGGCTAGAAGGACTATATGTTTTTTAATCATCACTTTTTTTTCCTTTTTTTTGTGAGAAATAACATAGATACAAAAAAGCAATACATTCCAAAGCACAGCACAACAATTAGTTGTAGAATAGATTTCAGAGTTTGGTATGGGTTACAATTCCACAATTTTAGGTTTTTACTCCTAGTTGCTCTAAGATACTAGGGACTAAAAAATATCCACATGATAATCAGCAATCATACTCATTTATTAAACCCTACCTTCTCTGTATAATTCCACCATCACCTTTGATCTTTCTATCCCACTCTTTAGGGGCATTTGGGCTATGGCCATTCTAACTTTTTCATGTTGGAAGGGGCTGTCAATAATAAGGGGTAGGGAGATGGAACTAGCTGATGTTCTGGAGAGGCTGGGCCTCTAGGTTTCAGGACAAGGTAGTTCCAGGGCTCCTGGCCTCCTCACCCCAGAGACCCCAACATTTAAGTGAAGGAATTGAGGATTGGCGACTGCAGCTATCTTGTCCTGAGATGGAAGTTTCCCAGCACTCGAGGCAGGAAACACAGTTTGCAAAGACCATCCTATCCTCACTGGCTACTAGACAGGTAAAATGTTCTTTGCAGCCTCTGGTCTATTCAATAATTGTGATTCTCAAGCAGAAGGAATTTCTCAGTGTGGATTTGACTTTCTGGCCCTGGAAACATAAACATGTGACCTCGTGGGTCTGTACCCTCATCTCTTCTTCCTTCAGCGTCCTTTCTGGCAGAAAGCTCTGACTCTTTGTAAACAAGACAGGACAGGATTTTCCTGTTTTTCATGCGAGGCACAAGCACAATAATGATATAGTTATCTCTTAGTGTCTAGTCTAATTTCCTTTTCATGTTTTTCTAAAACGTGGGAGTTGCTTTGCAGATCTGCTTTGTAACTCATGGCCATGATATCACTTAATGCACGATAAGTATTTTTTTTGTTCCCTCTTACTCTATTTTACAAACTTTTGAGAATAGAAACCAGTGACCTTCTAAAGTGACTTTACCTCAATGGAATTTTGGGATTTTCCTATTCAAAGATCGTATGGTAGGGGCTCTATTATCCTTTTTTGGGCTTTCTTGACAAAGTTTAATAAAAAATTATCAAGTACTTTGAAAATACAAGTGGTCCCTCAATTTTAACTCATCTTGCAGGAAAATCTCATTAAGATGATACTGGCTAATTCAGTTTAACGCCTCCTTTAAAGAATTTTATCTTCACCAGATGATTACATGGGTTTGCCTGTGCAATAAATATATTTAATGCACAATATAAAGCTATTATGAAACGTGAACAGAAAATTTGGTTCAAAGACTTTAAGAACTGGTTTCCTCTAAAACAAACTTTAAAGATTATCTGCCACAGGGGAATCAAGAATATGTAAATGATTTAATTACTTAAAAAAATAGTATGGGGATATAATGTCAAGATTGAAATTTTAAAATATTTTTTAAAACTCTTTGGTTACCATCTGTCAATAAGCATACCATAAAGCATTATTTTTAAATTAAAAAAAACTAAATTTCAAATTAATAAATTCTTATATTAATATGCCACTAATTGGGTAGTTTAATAAAAACTGCTGAATTGACTCAATTTATTTCCATAAATGTAAAGGTTTTAAGAGATTTTTAATAACTTCTGCATTATTAGTGTCATTTAAGACAATGTCATTACATTGGCAGAGAACAAATTATTTTACAATGAAGTACAATGAACTGGCCTAATTCTTTTGCTCTATAGAGGTTTTAAAAATATTGAACATCATATTACATATGGACATAGGGCTTGGAAATTGGTTTGTAATGAAGATTTTTTTTTTATCTGACAGATAGTATAATAATTTAGATATTGGCTGAGTATTTCAAATTAGCACACAGCTCAGTCTCCAACCTGAGTCAGGCTGCAATGACTACTTACCAAGTTTCTAGCTCTGTCAACATTAATGAGTTTTCCGGATACTGCACTGCAAGTGTTTCCAATGGGTTTTTCAGCAGGGAGGGGAGGGGGGCTTTGTGGATCCTCGTGTAAACCTGGAAAAATTGTAGTAATGAAATAATAATAATACCTTTACAGCCTAACCTCATCCGTGTCTCAGTGATAGCCCACCTCCAATTTATTTTAAAAAGAAAACAAAGGTGATCATATTTAATTAGTTACCGCTAATTTAAAAAAATCCACGCACAAAAAACTTGGAATAAGAACCTCAACATGCAGTTGAGGGCCAAAGCGACCTTTTATAAACTGTTTGGCTTGGGCACTGAAAGGAGATGAGAATTTTCTATTCCTTTCAAATGAACATCCCCTGCTTCCATTTCACATGGAAAACCTCTAACAAGAGGACGATTTGTCAGGACTTCCTGTTTTACCCACAGAAAGGGAAACACTCTCAAAGGGAGGAAAATACCCAGGCCAGCTATTAGGAAGACAATGAATGAGAGACAGGCGGGCGGTCTCAGTGAGAGGCGGGCCATTGTGGGAATTAAGATACACGCAAGAACATTCCAATTCAGTCGGTATCCTAGAGGCTTTCTCTGTGCTGCAGTTTCCTTATTTTTACAAGGAAATGATGAGCCATCTAGAAAATACTATTGTTGTGACAAATATTTAAAAGCACAAAGTAATGATACTAAGAAAATACAGAGGGGCTAGCTTCCTGGCTGGAAGGGGCACAGAGGGTATTAACTGTGTGATTATGGGGGAGAGGGTTTTTTGGGGGATGGAAGCTTGTGGTAGGGGGTTTCCAATTTTAAATAGTGCGATCAAGGAAGGTCTTACTGAAAAAAGTGGCATTCAAAACACAGGCTTGGGCGGTGTGATGGTGGCTCAGTGGCAGAGTTCTTGCCTGGCATGCCAGAGACCCGGGTTCGATTCCTGGTGCCCGCCCAGGCAAAAAAACAAACAAAAAAACCCCCCACAGACTTGAAGGAATAGTGAGGGAGAGAGCTGTGCAGATATCTGGAAAAAGGACATTATTGGCAGAAGGAAGAGGGAAGGTTCAAAGAACAGCAGAGTTTTATATCATAAAGCTGTTCCTTTCTTCCCTGGTCCATACTAAGTTCTTCCAACACCAAAAGTTGCATTCTTTTGTCTCCACCACATATATGTGTTGCTCAATAATTGTAGTAATGAAATTCTGGGGAACAGTTTTTTGTTATAAATAAGAACAACTCTCTAAAAACTGTTTTGGCACTTCAGTTCTCTCACATCTAGCAGTATAGAATGCAACTTCCTAACAGTGGCTGCAGCTTGTCAGGATAATAATTAAAAGTGATTCTTCAGCGTATCTTTTTGAGAATTTCAGGACTATTCCAGTTTACGAAGTTCTGAAAAAGTTAACCTAGCAGGCCTGAAATTACTTTCTTTAGAAAGGCTTATTACAAGGTTGGCCTTGGCTAGTATCTGGGAACCTGCATTACACTGCTTTGTTGGCTATATAATATTGTCCAAAGAAAATTACACCAGTTCTTTATGCTACCATGTGACCTCCTGAGAAGAAAAAATCCACAGAATTTGCTACCTTGACCTTTCCTCTTGCTCATTCTTAATAGCAGCTCAGTTCAATCTTCTTGCTACTTGGCTGAGAGCCATCACTTAATAACAAAACCATCATGAGACTAAAATCAACATGATCCTTTTGGGTAGTGCTTTATAGAGAAGCCAAATGGCTAAAATGAAGGGATTATTAGGGCATTCCAGGGTAGGTCTGCAATATAATCGTACAGTACTATAGGTGAAGGATTGGGTTGCTTGCTCTGCTGTTAGTGGAAATAGAGTGGGCAGAATTTCTTGCTAGACAGAGGAAAGGATGCATCAGGCTATGCAAAGGCATTGTAAGTAGAAATGAAACCAGAGACCCATGGAGAAAGCTGTGGGATCACTCTGAGCAAAGCCCAGGAACTGCTGGGGACTCCCCCCGCCCCCACTTTAAAATCATGTCTGGGGTCCAAAATCAAATAGTTCTGTCTTGCTTGTCCTTCTCCCTTAAAATAAATATTAGATTTTTTTTTGCGGGGGGGGGACGACAAATACTTATTAAAGCTCATATAAAATGTCATTTATTTTACTATTTAAAAATAAAAAAGTACATCAAAATGTAGTATATACTAATTGAAACATTTTTCTTACACAGCACTTGTTTTTAAAGCTTTTAAAATTTTTGGCCTTATACAGTTCCCACAGAGCCATACTTGGATTATGCTTATTAGAAAAATTTACTTCTCACAGATGTACACAACCTTATTTGCTATTAGTTTCAATTTACTTCCCTATCAAATCTTTGCCAGTGGTACTATCATGGGATAGTACAGTTCTGAGTCTCACAGTCTCCCTCTTTCCTTTCTGCCTAATAACATTAAAGAGAAATGAAATCCAAAGTTACTGAACTAATTCTTTAGAGAACTGTGAAAAAACAACTGGTTTCCTCCAGATTACGCATAATAATAAATGGCAGAGTATACATAATTTCAAAAGAAGACACCAATAAATTAGCATGTATTTTTTTCCCAGGCTTTTGGAGAAACAAAAAAAAAGAAAGCAGGGATGTGCTTACATTTTCCTGGTTTGGCTGGAATTCGAATCACAGTGGGTTTCCTGCTGGGTGCTGGTTGAACTGCTTGTTCTTTTGTTGATTCTGTTTTTGTGGGGAGCTGAAAGGGATCTAATGAAAAACACAGTTTATTCTGCATGTTTTAGTTAACATGGACTCGAACAAAAAATCTCATTCATAATTAAAGAGCCATATTTTTCATGCCCCGGGGGAAACAATTCATGGATAAACAAAATCTCAGTTTGCAGAGACAAAAACAAAGTTGAAGCTCATGAAAGGAAATAACTTAGTGCTCTGTAAATAATTCATATGGCTTTTCTTCCTCTCTGATGAGAAAAGGCCAGGATGATCTTGAATTATGGAGAAGCTATTTTGCATGGGAGTGCAATCATTTCATAAGTGTCCGCTTGAAAACGGGCAACTGAAATGAGGTACCAATCTTCCCTCACTGTGAAACCTCCCAGACCCCTCAGGAAGGATGGATCCCCTTCTCTCCTGTGCTTGCACTAGAATACTCACCCCTAGGGACTCACTCTCATCCTCTCTCATCCTACCCGCACCATGCCTTAACTACGACAGGAGCTCAGCAGAGTCTCAGTTACAGTACTGTTGGGAGTTGAACCTGTCCCCCACAGAAGGCACTGTCAGGTCCAAAATCCTGATCCTATGGGTGTGAACCCATTTGAAAACAGGCCCTCTGAAGATGTCATTAAAGTGAACCTCAACTGAATGATTGTGGGTCTTATTCCAATATGGCTGGAGTCCTTAAAAGCCGAAGAAACTGAGTGCAGAAAGAAGCCAGGGGGAGCAGCCAGAAGCTGTTAAGTCAATGCAATCCAGAAGAGAAAGGAGGAGATCCACCATGTGCACTGCCATGTGATGGAAAGCCAAGGATCACCAGCAGTCAGCCCCAGAAAGCCGCAGTCTTTGGGGAGAAAGCATTGCCTTGCCAATACCTGACTCTGCTCTTCTAGCCTCCAAACGGCAAGTCAATAAATTCCCATGGTTTAAGTCAACCCATTGCATGCTATTTGTTTTAGCAGACAGGAAACTACAACAAGTAGTTTGGTAAAACTACCCACCACAAACATGAAAACAGAAGAACACTTAATTCCAGAAATAAAATGAGACACCTACCATCAAATATTTAACGTCGGGACAATGATACATGACTTGGAATATCTCCATTTTAACTGATTTATTTTAAATGGACAGTGTGCACTCAGAAAAAGCACTGGTTTGGCAAAATGACCATAACATTTTTTAAAAACATGGGAAAACAAAATAAACAAACGAGCAAAATTGAAATCAAATGCTGTATATCGGACACACCAGGCAGCACACGGGCTCTCACGAGGTCTCCTCTACTTTATTCAACAAGAGGCAGAATGCCTGTGTGCTGTAATTCAGCCCCTGTTCCGTGGATCCGGCCTATGGGGAGCTGCTGCCTATAACACAATGCACTCCACAGCTCCCGTGTAAGGAACAGCATTCACATTTGGCTGTGTTATGATCTCCAGGTCAGTAAGCACCTTTTGCTGACCAGCTCTTCACAGGATATGTGACAAGTTGAGCCCAGAGTAAGGAGGGCTTTCAGCTCCCTAATACTTTCCTTTCCCCTCCATCCACCTTCCAGCTAAGCCCACCGTCATATATCCTGCCAAAGTCATCACTCACTCCCTTGCACTCATCTGTGTCTATCACGTGCCAGTAATTGTGCTGGGTAGGAAATTGTACTTCAATGGTGAAGGACATTCCTAGTTTAAGATTGATATCTACCACCTAAGAAGGGTCCCCAGATGTCATGCCAGCTAAACTCATTTTTATTAGGCTACTGAGAACAAAAAAATTAGATGAGTCCTCTGTGGAAACCAGTCACTTCACAGGTGAGGCAAGTCCTGTTTAAGTTCAGAAAAACAATCGAAGACTCTCAAAACAACACCATCAGACTTAAAAGAAAAAGAAAGACGTCTGGAATACCAAAGCGTTCTTCCACTGTACCCTATATCCCTACAAAACAAAGTTCTTGCTTTTAGGTTTAACCAAATCCCTTGCGTTAATTCCTTATTTTGTTAAAGCCATTATTTTTTATTTCAAAAGACTTATTGTAAAAAATGGAAGCACAAAGAAATATATAAGATAGAAAAAAGAAATCTGTAATTGCACCCCTCCAGTTATTGTCTAAAATCTATTACATCTATTTACAGATTTTTAAAGTAAATATTTCATGTATTATTGTACAGGATCATTTTATACCAATTTCTCTGTAATTTACTATTTTGTGGTTCATTCCATAAATATTGAATAAATATTGACTGGGCATCTGCTACATGTCAAACACCATTCTCGGTGCTGGGAATACATCAGTGAACAAACTAAAAATCCCTGCCCTCATGGAGCTTACATTCCAGGAGGGAGGTGGGGACAGGAGATAAGTAATTGACGTGGTATGTAAGAAGGTGAGAAGTACCATGGAAAAAGGAAAAATGTAGATAAGGGTGAGGAACCCTAGGAGTGGGCTGAAGGAAGGCAGGGTGCAGTAAGAAACTGAAGTGCCAGCTTCGGGACCAGATGGTCCATTAATGAGGTCGTAAACTCAGGCTCCATTAATGTCACTGTTTGACTGTCATTCCAACAATTGGATTTTTTTAAACTTCTTTTATTGTCTGATAGAACATGTATACAAAGCAAAGAAAGAAAAAAGCAATAGTTTTCAAAGCACTCTTCAACAAGGAGTTACAGGACGGATCCTAGAGTTTGTCATGGGCTACCATGCCATCATCTCAGACTTTTCTTTCTAGCTGCTCCAGAACATTGGAGCCTAGAAGGAATATATATATATTTTTTATCATCATAGTCGATTTTTTGTGTGTGAAAAATAATATATATACAAAAAACAATATACTTCAACAATTAGTTGTAGAACAGATTTCAGAGTTTGGTATGGGTTACAATTCCACAATTTAAAGTTTTTATTACTAGCTGCTGTAAGATACTGGAGACTAAAAGAAATATCAATATAGTAATTCAGTAATCATACGCATTTGTTAAACTCTACCTTCTCTGTTTAACTCCACCATCACCTTTGATCTTTCTATCCCACTCTTTAGGGGTACTTGGGCTATTCCCATTCTAACTTTTTTATGTCCAACACTTGGCTTTTAGGTATTCTAATAAATCTTCCAACTTGAACAGTACATCTGGTCCTTGGGAAACAGCTGTGCCAACAGATAACAAGAGGTAGGTGCACTTGTGTTAAAGCCCATTATTGCAAAAATTACCAAATCTGAACTCCCCCAAATGGTTCCCACGAGCAGTATGAGCTCAAATGAATCTGAAGATCCCATGGAATCATGACATACATTTTATTCAAACATAGAAACATGGTATCTTTCCCCTTCTGTGCATATCTTTGCTGTTGTGCAGGTTTCCCTCCCTGCCATCGCCTTTGCTCAGCCTCTAGGGCCCTTTATGGGGCTCAGTGACCTCCAAGGAGCTCAAGCCTTCCTTCCTGTGCTGCCGCACCAGACTTGACTCCCCACTCGTGCCCACTCAGCTGTCACAGCCCATTCTCTCAGGGCTGTTTCCTGCTGGGAAAAGGACCAAAAATACAAGAAAGAGATTAAGGTTGATAACTGATCCCTGTGTTCTTGGTGGCATTTCTCCTTGAACAGCTGCCTTCGCGACCTATCATCTATTGGTTACTGGTATTGGTTCTTAATTGGGAATGCTTTTGGAAGGATGTGGAGGGGGAAGAAAATCTTGAGCATGGGATGACTTTACTGGCTTCCTAATCCATATTAAATTCTGCACCAGCACACCACCTACACTGTCTCTCTCTAATTCCAGGAGCGGGGGCATGGTCAGGGGAGGGTGGAAGAGAAAAAAAGGCCAACTGCTGGCCTAGAGGCCTGGGCACAGGGGGCATGTGAAATGTGCGTGCTGTGGGGGCTGTCCTCAGGAAAGACGGCCCCGACCCCTGCAGGCAGTATAGGCAAGTCTCATCTACTGGGTTAAAGGTGACCCCATCACTTTGTTTTTTGTTTTTTTTTAACCAGAAGGATTTTAATCAAAGTATCATATCTTCTACTTATATACCAAGTATTTAAAATGTTAAGATGAAGCCAAAATGGATTAGGATGGTCCTAACCCAGTCTGACTGGTGTCTTTATAAGTGGAAGAAATTTGGGCACAGTCAGTAAGAGACAAGAAGTAGTCAGAGAGACGGCCATGTGACAAAGGCAGAGACTGGGTTATAGAGCAGGCCAAAGGACACGATGGATTGCTGGGCACCTGCCAGAAGCCAGGGGGTAGGCAGGGAAGAGATTTTCCCCTTTAGGAAGAAGCATGGCCCTGTCCTCACTTTGATTGTGGACTTCCAGCCTCCATTACCATGAGATCATACATTTCTGTTGCTTAAGCCAACTAGTCCATGCTGCTTTGTTACCGTCTGCAGCAGACTAAGACAATCCCACCAGTTTGATCTTTAATAATCTGCATTCTGCTCATGAGCATTCATTCTACATGTTTCTGGAAAAAAAAAATCTTTTCTTTCTCAATGCAGTGAGGGGAGGAATGCCACTGTGGCCGTTTGGCAGGAGTGGGTCTGTTGAATTACCTACTCCAGCTGTACTCACTGAGTCACAGGGACGCTGCATCTGTTCTCTGTCTGCATAGTGTCACAGGCTGTAATCCACGCGAGGAGTGCAGATTTGTGGGGAGGACAAACGGCACGACTTAGTGAGAAGGTGGAGTCAGAGGCCTGCCCGGATTTTGTCTTGATTATGGTGTGCAAGTCTCTCTCTGGCTACACAGTATGAAGTTAATTCCTTAGGTCTTTTCAGAGGATATTTTTATCCACCAGAATGATAAGTGGACAACATATAAAACAAGGAAGGTGTTAGGTAAGGGGAACGGGGACGGGCACTGCAACTGGAGCTGCGGAAGCTGTGCCGCCCCTTCTAGATGACATGACTTCCGGAACCGCCCCTTCCGAACACCTGACTTCCGGAACTGATGGGCCGCCCCTTCCAGACACCTGACTTCCGGAGAACCGCCCCTTCCGGACATCACCTGACCCGCTTGCCTTAAAAAGTGCCCTCGCCATCACCCAGGCGCTGCCTCCACCTCCTTCCATCTTGGGTTTGGTCAGCTCAGCCCGGAAGCGCAGAAATAAATCCCTACGCTTTAAATTTCGCGGTTTACCTTCCTTCTTTCTCACCCTTTCGCCTCCTAAACCTTTCAGAAGGCACCTCATGTTTGGGAACTCCATTTTAGACACTGCCAGGCCGGACTACTAGATAATGAGTAATAGTTAACATATAAAAAGCTCATAAGCTTTGACGCAAGAATCCCACTTTTGGAATCTATCCTCTAAGAGAATGCGTATTACAATATATTTTTTTTGGTAGTGTAAAAACTCAGAATATTAAGCCAAAACCAATGAACCTGAATGTTTTCAACATTTCCTCGTATGAGTGTATTGTAATTGAGTCAACATTTGGAGGCAGGAATGAGGAAACAATGGGTTAGACCTACTAGCTTGAAGAATTCTGTAAAATACTGTTCAAGGAAAAATGCACACTGCTTACTAATGAGTATAGGATGATTTTTTTTTTTTTTTAGTAAGAAGTAGGGAAACAGTCTATGTATATGTACATTTGTGAACTTTGGTTGGGCACGTGCAAAGGGACAGAAAGTGATACAGCAAGACTGTGGGGATTTGGACGGACTGGTGGGAAATTAACTTTTTCCTTTGCATTGCTTTTTTGCTTTTACTAAATCTCTATTGTTTGACTTTTTACAGTGAATATTTACTACTTTTGTAACTGAAAGAAACATCCAATAAAATAAATTCAATCCAAGAAAGAAGTTACAAGATGAAGCAAAAATAACAGCCCTGCCGAACAAAAAGAAACAAAAACCACTTTAAGATGAGGGGTGGGGGTTCTTGTCTCTTTAGTTGTTTTTCAAAGCAATAATGGCGATAAAATTTTCCATGAAATAACCAGAAAAAAAACTTTTTTGATGCCATCTCTCAGAAATTCTACCTAATAGGAAATATGCAGACAAATGTTTCTGAATTTGTCTCTTTTACACATGTGGTTCATAATCATTAGCTCCTATTTTGTAGTCTTGAATACTATAACTTTACTAAATCGCTATTTTATTATTTTTAAATTTCTACTTATCACAATGCTGAGAAGCAATGGAAAAGGCATCCTCTTTCTGTGGCAAAGACCACGAGACATAACTCTCCCAGTTTCTTTCAGCCTAATTCCGCTTGTGTTCAGCTATTTAGCAAAAAATTATTCTTTCAGGGCAGTGCAACAGTGGTGCGGTGGCAGAATTTTCACCCGGCATGCCGAAGACCTGGGTTCGAGTCCCGGAGACTAATATATCTATATATCAGTATATCTATATAATAATATAGATATATATTATTCATCCATTGTTTTGTAAAAGGGGACAGTTGCACGTGATGTGCAACTCAAAAGGGGTCAAAGGGTACACAGCGAAGCCCAGGTTTCCCATCCCTTCCTCCTACCCTGCTCCTTTACAAAAGGCAACCTTTTGTACATCTTTCCTAAGCTGCTGTATAATTGTGTACATGCGTGTGTTTCAACACTAACAGCAACTAAAAGACCATGAATACTATTCTGTATTTTGCATTTCTCAGTCAATAATTTCTAGGAGTTTGGTTCATAGTATGAAATGATAGATCTGCCTCCTTTTAATTACCATACAATACTCCTCTGTATGGATGCACTGTAATTAATTTAAGCAGTCCATTCACGATTATCCCACTAAGCTATAGTAGGAACCCTTATACTAAGGCCCAGCGTGGATCCCTGAAGCTCTGAAAATTATATCTTGAATTTTCACAAATGTAGGTGTCCTGGTGCTAATTTCACGGGAGATGGAAGGTTTGCAGGCTGCGTCCGATTCGCAAAGGGGTCTCTGACCCAGAAATAGTAAAGGATCTCACAGCTATAGTTCCCTCTATTGCAGATGGTCTGCTTTTGCTTCTACAGAAAAAAACACAAGCACCTCCAGAAGAATCTCCTATCCAAACCTAACAATAGCTAATGGCACTCTCCTCTATTTTTCTTACAGTGTTTACTCTGCCCTCCTTCCAGCATCTCACATCAGCACCAATTAATCTGTACCTGCTGTAAAACAAACAGGCCTCTTTACACCTATATCTGCATGGTCTTCATTACCATGCAGAGAAAAACACTGATGATAAGGAGTTTTCTGCCCATTACCTGTCTATGAAAATATGCTTGCCATCATAATTAGTTTCACCATCCCTGGCTTGCTTTCCTGTCATTTCTTTCCCCTGAGTTCTGTTAATAGCAGAAATTGGCTGCTGAACCATTATTCTGGTCTGTGTAATGGGGCTGACAGCAGAAGCATTCTGCTTTTTTGACAAGTGGGTATGATTTGTAAAGGCGTGAAGAAGGCTTGCTGATATTTCTCAGCTCCATTACATTAACCTCGGAGGCATTCTACCCAAGAAATGAATCCAATATTAAACTGCCTGTTTTATGAGTTTTCCTTTAATAATTTTTCTAATCTTTACAATGTTTTCGTAGCCTCAGTATTTTCTGATCTCTATTTCCTCAGATTAATAAGGCAACTTCATTTTATGAACACTATTTCATTAGATCTTCTTTATTTGGGAGGGCAGAGGAGAGGAAGGGAAGACCTGTCTGCGGTTCCTCTCCCAGTTTCGGGCTGATGGCTGCATGATCACGTAAGGTTTCATCAGGAGGCCATAACCTTTATTTATTTATAAAGAATGTACTGGTATACCATCAAAAAGCTGCAAAGCCCCCAAACAAATCAATAAAACCCCAAATCCTTCCATGTAGAGGAGCTCAGAGGGGATCCTGCGGGCCCCTGGGGTGGGGTGCAGGCGCAGGGGTGCCGGAGGACGGCCTGGGGCAGAAGCAGGGGTTCAACTGAGGCGGGCTGCAGTGATCCCGGCAAGAGATGATAAAGGGCCTCCCAGGGGGGGAAACAAGTAGCAGAAGGGATGGGAAGACAGATTCAAGAACTATTCAGAAGATAAAACTAGCAGGAGTCGGCAGCTAATTGGATGTGAAGGACAAGAAGTAACACTAATTACTACTAAACGAGCACTTAGCATGGTTCAGACCACGTGAGGGGGCTTTCCTACCTCAGCACATTTAATCCTTGCAATAACTGCCGGAGGAGAATCATTGCTTTAGAGAGGAAGGAATTGAGGCACTGTGGATTAAGTAATTGCCCAAAGTCACAAAGCAAATAAATGGCAGACCTCAGCCTGTCCAACAACAAGTCCAAGCAGCAGCTAATCCCCATATGACCAGTGGGAGGACCCGGGAGGAGGGCAATGTGGTGGGAGGACCCGGGAGGAAGGCGACGTGGCGGGAGGATCCGGGAGGAAGGCGACGTGGTGGGAGGACCCGGGAGGA
>PVIY010049150.1:0-16873 GCA_004026745.1 Myrmecophaga tridactyla | reverse complement strand
CTCTTTGACCTCTGACATTCTGATTATTAAATGTCTTGGAGTATGTCTATTTGGATCTATTCTCTTTGGGGTACGCTGCACTTCTTGGATCTGTAATTTTAAGTCTTTCATAAGAGTTGGGAAATTTTCAGTGATAATTTCCTCCATTAGTTTTTCTCCTCCTTTTCCCTTCTCTTCTCCTTCTGGGACACTCACAACATGTATATTCATGCGCTTCATATTGTCTTTCAATTCCCTGAGTCCCTGCTCATATTTTTCCATTTTTTTCCTATAGTTTCTGTTTCTTGTCAGATTTCAGATGTTCCATCCTCCAGTTTAGAAATCCTATGATCTGTCTCTTGAAATCTACCATTGTAGGTTTCCATTGTTTTTTTCATCTCTTCTACTGTGTCTTTCATTCCCATAAGTTCTGTGATTTGTTTTTTCAGACTTTCAGTTTCTTCTTTTTGTTCTTTCCTTGCCTTCTTTATATCCTCCCTCAATTCATTGATTTGGTTTTTGATGAGGTTTCCATGTCTGTTCATATATTCTGAATTAATTGTTTCAGCTCCTGTATGTCATTTGAATTGTTGGTTTGTTCTTTTGACTGGGCCATATCTTCAATTTTCCTAATGTGATTTGTTATTTTTTTGCTGGTGTCTAGGCATTTAATTACCTTAATTAGTTTATTCTGGAGATTGTTTTCACTTCTTTTATCTAGGGTTTTCTTGCTGGATGAATTTGTTGTCTATCTGTTCTTTACATTCCGTTCAGCTTTATCTGGACATTTAGCTTAAGTTTTGTTTAAGAGGAGAATTTTTCAGTTCTTTTTTTCTTGTTTCTTTCCCTGTTTGTGTGGTGCCTTTCCACACACACACACACTTAGGAGGGTCTACTTAGATATTATAGACCCCAGCCAGATTCTCCCAGACCAAACTGGCCTCCTATCAGGAGGAAAGAGTCACCTGCGTCAGTTTTCCCTGAGGGTGAGACCCAGCAGGTTGAAAGACTTTCCTGTGAAGTCTCTGGGCTCTGTGTTTCTTATCCTGCCCTGTGTGTGGTGCTTGTCTGACTGCAGCTCCCACCAGCATAAAATGATGCAGTACCTTTAGCTTCGGCAGAATCTACCTGCTGGGAGCATGGTGGAGACAGTGGAGAGGTTGTAGGCTGGTTTTAATGGCTTCAACCTGAGTTGGGCTTCACCTCTCCCCTGGGGAAGGCACAGGCTCCAGATAAGCCCCCAAAAGAGCTCACTTCTGCCTATGCCTGGGGCAGTTGCAGCCTGAAAAGTCCTGCCACTGTATCCAGAGGCAGTCAAGCCTTTGTAGATACACACCACCACAAAGACCTCTGTTTCCTTCTTTTTTTTCCCCCCCTTTTTCTGTCAGTCCTGCCCCCGTGGTGCTGGGGCAAAAATGAGCAACCTCTGCTTTGATCAGGTTCACCTAAACTAGGGGTCTATTTTAATAGTCAGAATTTGTTAATTAGTTCCACAATTGGCATTTGATTGTGCCCAGTCCCTGCTGCTGGTAAAGTCGTTTCCTTTCCCCTCTGGGAAGCAGCCTGTGGGGGAGGGGTGCTGGCCGCTGCAGCTTTGGGAACTCACGGTTCTGGGGGGGCTTGCAGCCGGTCCAGCTGGTCCAGACTAGGGTATGCTGTGTGTCTGGTCACTGACATGGCCCCAGGAGCTGTTCTGTACAGTTTCTGGTTATTTAGTAGTTGTTCTGGAGGACGAACTAAAACGCACACGTTGTTAAGCCACCATCTTGACCCAGAACCAGGGACAAATATCTTGACTCAAGAAAGGTCAATGGGTCCAGGACACCTCTATCAGCTGGGAATGCTGAGTCTTTGGCTTCTGGTTTCAGTTTCCACAGGGGCATTTTCTCTCTGCCTCTCCAAATGTCTGGATCTCATATTGGCTCTGTCAGCTCTACTCATGCTTTCTTTTGCTTACAACATGCATGGACAATCTTTTTCCATCTTTTTACTTTAGCAATTTTTTATCCCTGTGTCTACGAAGAGGCTCTTAGAAGTAGCATATAGCTGGGTTATGTTTCTTAATCTATTTTGCCAATCTGTATCTTTTAACTGGCAAGTTTAGTCCATTAACAGTCAAAGTTATTACTGAAAAGGCGTTTCATGATTCCACCATCTTATATATTTTTATTTTGTTTGTCAGATCTATGTATTCTTTTCTGTCTTCCTCTCTGTATTATTTAAATTACCATGAGTGGTGCTCTTCAGTTCTATGCCCTCCTGCAGACCTCCTTCTCCTGACTTTTTTTTCAGCTGGCAGAACTCCTTATAATTTTTCTTGAAGGGCTGGTTTCTTGTTGACAAATTCTTTCAGGACTTCTTTTTCTGTGAAAACTTTAATCTCTCCCTCAATTTTAAAGGATGACTTCTCTGGGTATAGAATTCTAGCTGGAAGTCTTTCTCTTTCAGGACCTTGACTATATCATACTACTGCCTTCTCACCTCCAGGGTGCTACTTGCAGAGTCTGAACTCCATCTTTTTTGCTTTCCCTTGTATATAGCAGATTGTTTTTCTCTTGCCACTTTCAGGATTTTCTACTTCTTTTCAACATTTGATAGGATGAATAGTATGTGCCTTGTGGAAGGCCTATTTTGATTTATTCTGTTTGGAGTTTGTTGGACTTGAAGGATGCAGAGCTGTTGATTCCCACTATATCCCCATTCAAATCTCCTATTTTGCCTGTTCAGAAAACAGATGGGTCTTGGAGGATAACAGCAGTTCATCATAAGTTCAACCAGGAGTTAACGCCAATTGCAGCTGCTGTTTCAGATGTGATATTGTTTGTGCAAAGCAATACATCCCCTGGTACATGGCATGCAGCTATTGATCTGGCAAATGCTTTTTTTCTCAATAGTTGTTAGTAAGAACCACCAGAAATTTGGATTTATTCTGTTTGGAGTTTGTTGGGCTTCTTTGACTTATATATTTATGTCCTTTGTGAGGGTTGGAAAGTTTTCCCCCATTATATCCTTGACTACTCTTCCTAGCCCTTTATTCTCTCTTCTCATTCTGGGACACCAATCAGTCTTATATTTGTATGCTTTGTTTGGTCTATCATATCCCTGAGTTCGAGTTCAATTTTTTCCATCTTTTTTTGCCATTTGCTGTTCTGAGTCTTTGAAGTCAATTATCCTGTCCTCTATATCACTTGTTGTTTCTTCTGTCTCTTCAAATGTAGTGTTGTGTGCCTCCAGTATGTTTTTTATTTGGTCAACAAAGTCTTTAATATCTGTGATATCTGCTGTTTTTCTATTTATTCTTTCAAGTTCCCTTTATGCTCTTCTCTGTCTTCTTGATCTCCTTTAGGTCATTTGCTATCCCACTTATTTTATTAAGTAGAGTCCTGTGAATATCTTTGCTTAGTTGTTGCAATGTAGGTATCTCTTCTGGTGTTTTAATTTGTTCATTTAGCAGGTGATATCTGTCTGCATTGTGATATGCTCAGTTATCTTCTACTGTATTCCTGGCATGAAAATATATTGATTGATTATTTAGGGAGTTGATTTCTTTCAGTAGTCTAAGGTCTTGTGTTTGTGGGATGGTCGTACAGCAGGGAGCAGGACACAGCATGAGGCACTCAGGGCGGAGATTTGTTTCAGGGTATGTATGGATGCAGATTGGGGATGTTATGCTGATGCTTGTGAATGTGGGTGCCTTGCAGCCAGGGAGGATGTAGATGTGCAAGTGCACCAATCCTGGGGTTGTAAACCTGGTGAGCACTGGTTTAAGGCATGGGGTCCCTTGTGCACAGGTATAGAGCTGTGGCATCAGCTTAGCCTTAGTATGTATGGATTGTGGACAGATGTGACCCAGCTGCACAGGTCAGCACTTTCTCAGAGCTGGGAAGTGACGCTGAGGGCTGTGCACATGTGCGGTTCTAGGTCTATTGTAAAGTGTGGTTCCCAGAGCTGAATGATGTGATTGGGGGCCCGTGTGCATGTGTGGGCCTGGGATGGCCATAAACAAATGCAATGAGCTCAGGCTGGGTGTGGTGAGGTTGTCCGACAGTATGGACTGAGGTCAGTTTGGCCTAGATATGGAGGTTGGTGACAGCATACTTTATGCACTGGCAACAAACTGCAGGGAACAGGGAGAGGGAGAGAGTGCTCAGGAGGCGTGCAGGATAGGTGGGTTTGGCTGCACTTGGGGTGGGGGTGAGGGGAAGTTATGTGCACTGGGGAATGGTGGGCTGGGGGCATCTGGAGTGCAGGAAATGGGAGCGGGTGTTAGGGTTTGTGTGCATGGGGTGTGGGGTGAGTCACCGGTCACGGGACTGTGCTGGTGAGCATAGCACACCCAAGGAATGCATCCTGGCTTACTCCCTAGTCCTATGTTCCCATCTGTGCACTTCCATCAGCTCTGTGCCTTCACAATAGCCTCCAGCTTTCTGCCTCTCACTTCCTCGGCCTCTGCAGCCAGGGCAGCTCCAGGTGGTTCAGAAGCTCTTCCAGGTCAGCTGCACTCTTGAATCACTGCTGCAGTTGCCATCCTGTCCCTTCTCTAACTGCTCCATGGAGCAGGGCTCATCTTGAGCTCCTCTAGTCAGCTGTCTTCCTGGAATCCCAGCATTGAAACGTTTGGTTTACTTTTTCCTTTGTTTGAAATATTCACATGGCTCCAAGGTCAAATGTTCCAAACCAGGTCTGTTCAGAGATACAGAACTCCCTTGAAACTCTCAGAGATTTTATAGTTAATTTTAACCACAAGCTTTTGTATTAGTTTATTATACATTTTTATCAGTAAAGTTTACTTGAAGCTGTTTTCAGTGTAGAATAAGAAATAAGAGGAATTCTACATGTCCCTTACCCCTTCATCCATTCAGAATAGTTTCTGATGGTTGAGAACAGACTTTCACACAAAACCATGGGTTTTCAACAGGTGGACTGGTAAAAAAGAATTTGGAGACCAACAAAGATTATGAGAAGTTGCAGCAGTCACCGAAATCTGAATAGAAGGTACTGTAATGACTTCTGTAAACTCTTGACATTTTAACTGTCTCTTTCCTATATTTGCCTTTAAAAATTAGAGGCGAGTTATCAAATTTATGATACCCCAAAATTTATGAATTTTTAAATTTTTTTAATTGTGAAATATAAAATGTATAAAAAGCAACAATTTTCAAAGCTCATTTCAACAGACTTCACAGATTGTTAAGGGTTACCATTCTAATGTTTTAGATTTTTCCTTCTATCTAGCTGGTCCAAAACACTGGTGGCTAAAAGAAGTGTCAAATAATGATTCAGCAGTCATACTGACTTGTCAAATACTATTTTCTCTTTTATAAGTCCTCCTTCTCCTCTAATTCTTCTCCGAATCTATAGGGATCTTTAGGCAATGCCCGTTATGAATTATTCATGTTGTGAAAGGTTGTCATGTGTAAAAAATAAGGAAAGGTAATTAGCTCATAATCTCAGAGAGGCTGGCCCCTCTCAATTTCAGGAATTATTGGACCTAGAACACCATTTGGAATGACAGGTTTCAGGAAAGCATTCTTAGTGCATGAAACTTTTATAGAGTCTCAGTTTGAGACCTAGGTGTTCTTAAGATTTAACAAGGGTGATGTCAGTTGGGATTTAGAAAACCATGTCAATTAGCACTATCTAACTTAAGCTTGCACAAATGTCCCCTCCAGAATAGCCTCTTGACACTATTGACCTCCATTAGCCATGATGCCTTATTTTATTGTGCATCTTTCCTCCTTTTTGTCTGAAAGGTGTTGCCAATCCCACTATACCAGGGCCATGCTCTTCGCCAGCAGTCATACCCCACTTTGGCAGGGAGATTTTTGCCCCTGGGTGTCATGTCCCACATGTAGGGGGAAGACTAATGGTGTTCCTTGAGTTGGGCTTAGAAAGATGCCACGGCTGAGCAAAGAGGTTTCCAGGGAACAACTCTTAGACCTCTTGATAGGTAGTCTTCACTTCTCCACTACAGAAATAAGTTTCATAAGGGCAAACCCCAAAATCCAGGTCTTGGCCTATTTTCTTGGAAGTTCCCAATGTTTGAGAGGTTGCCCAGGATTTCACAGATGGGAAAGTTTAATAGTTCCATTTTTTTTTCATTTGGACTCTCCAGGGACTCTACAAAAACTTTTAAATTATCAGCCCAGCAAAAACTGAGATATATCCAGATATTACATTAAGCTTTACAGAATTACATGGCCTCGTTCCTTTTCTAGGCTACAGGAGTCTGGTTTGTTTAAATGAACTATCCAGACAGGTTGATTTACATTTTTGTTACAGAATACCTTTGTTCTAGACATAATAAACCTCTCTGCCTTTGTTCTCCTATAGTAGCTGAAGATTTAGAGTACATGCAGTATCTATCATCTTGTACCCTGTATTCTGATTTACCAAATTGCCTTCATTTTGTTAACTCTAATTGATGCCTGATCTCTTTCTCAATTATTTTGTCATTTTAGGTAGCTATGCTCACTTTCAAGGCAGGAGCACTCCATTTCCGGGTGTTAGGTGTCACATAGTCACTAAAACTTGCAGGGAAATGCCAGTTGACCCACACACAGCTCAGTGTCTCAGAATCTAGAAATACACTTACAACTTCCTTAAGTGTGGCTGCTTGAAGGGCTTAAAATCAAGGCTCTGATTTTCGTATAAGTATTTTCTGAAAGAGATCTTAACATATTTGTTCTTTTGTATTTACCTTATTTTGTACAACACCATGTCCCCGAGATTAATTCAGCTTGCTGTGTGCCTCTAGAAATCTTTTTGTAGTGGCACCATATTCTATCATATGAACGTATCGCAGTTCACCATTCTGCTTCTCAGTCATCAAACCCTTCACTCCCGCCATCTGCTGGGCATCGTGGATAATGTCCCAAATAAACAAATCATGTCATACAGTATCCTTGCTTTGTTGTACACGCAGGAGCACTCTCAATTTTAGTCAATTTTCATTGGTCCATAGCGACAAAGAACCGAAAAACCTATCATCATCAACTATCAAATCAAAAGTGTCCTTGGGGGTTGCAAGTGTAGGTCAGTGGTAGAATTCTTGCTTCCCATGCAGGAGACCTGGGTTTGATTCCTGGGCTGTGACCTCCCAAAACAACAACAACAACAACCACAAAAATTTCCCCATATCTCTTGTCCCCATCCCCCAAAAGCTGCCTGTAGTAGTGCTACAGTAATGTTGATAGCTTCCTGTTAACTAATGGCCATAGTACGCATTTTAAGATTTCCCCTATACCCCTTGTCATGGTCAGGTTCATGCGTCAAGTTGGCCAGGTGGTGGTACCTTTTTGTCTGGTTGGGCAAGTGCTGGACTGTCTGTTGTGATGAGGACAATTCATAGAATTAATTCATGATCATGTCAGCTGCATCCACAGCTGATTGCATTTGTAATCAGCCAGGGGGTGTGTCTTCTGCAATGTGTGAAACTTGATCTAATCCCTGGAAGCCTTTTAATGAGGATTCATAAGAGACAGGCTCTCTCCCTGCTTCAGCTGGCAAGCATCTCCTGTGGAGTTCATCTAGACCCTCAATCAGAATCATCACCTTTTCAGCCCTTCCTATGGATTGTGGATTCTATGTTTGCATGGTTATGTGAGATACTTTTATGAATTTTATATTTATGGATATATCCTGTTGATTCTGTTTCTCTAGAGTCCCCTAACTAGTACAAATTGTTACCAGGAGTGGCTCTTAAGAAACAGAAATTTAAAAATGATTTCTTATGAATAGTTTTCTACTCTGACTGGACTCAAAGGCACTGAGGACTCTGATTCCCATAATCAGAATGACACTGCCAATCTATGGGAAGAGATAGTCAAATATCACCATTCAATTCTTCTAATGCTTTGCTTGTACAAAGCCAGGCTCTGGGGGATAGTTTTTGACACCTTTATGGAGTCTTGTGGAAATAGAAGGTTTAGATATACTGGCTTGTTGTTCTTAGATATGCTGGATACACTAAGGAGTGAAAGGGATGGGCTTAAGGCTACAAACGAGAAGCTTAAGTGCTGTATGACAGATGTAAACATTTTTATGAGTGTCCTGAAGGAAAATCTTACTTCCTGTAGTTGCAGACTGGAGATCTCTGAAAATCAGACTCAAAATCTTATTGTTAGGGTAGCAACTTTACTATGTAAACTGAAATCTCAATCTTGCATGGTGTCTGCCATTAAAATGAGGGCATTGATTGGAAAAGAGTGGGACCCCGAAAAATGGGATGGTGACATATAGATTGATAATGTTGTTGGGGGCATGGTTGAAACATTGGATATTCTGGGTACTTTCTAGATAACCCTGTAATAGTTTGCCCTGAGTACCTAAGAACCCAAATTCCTGTCTGCCTTGAAGAGTTGGCCACCCAAACTCCCCCTGAAGGGATTAGCCCTAGAGTGATTAATCTGGTTTTACCAGATGAAACTACAAATGAATGCCCTAAAGCAAATGGCTTGCAAGATATTTCTAATTCTTTTCATGACGCACCCCCACCACCCCTCATTCCTTCCAGAACTATAATTAGGCTAAAGTCCCAACAGGCCCCTAAAGGTGAAATACAAAGTATCAAACATGAGGAGAAATGTTCTACTCCAAAAGAAATGTGTGAGTTTTCCAATTTATATGACAAAAATCAGGGGAATATGTGTGGCAATGGATTTTAAGTGTGTGGGGTAATGGTGGGAAGAACATAAGGCTGAAACCCTGATATGGGCTCAATAACCAGAGAATCTGCATTCAGTGTAATAACGTGAGGGATTAGAAAAGGCATTCATAGCTTGGTTGGATGGTTGGCTGAAACACGGATCAAAAGGTGGCCAACATTACCTGAGGTTGAAATTCTAGAGCTGCCCTGGTATAATGTAGATGAGGGGATCCAGAGGCTTAGAGAGACTGGAATGTTAGAGTGGATTTATCAAGCAAAGCCTGCTCTTACATCCCAGGAACTCATGGAGGATGCACCTTTTATCTGAGCAGTGAGAAATAAATTTGTGAGATTAGAACCATCATCCCTGAAGAGTGCTGTAGTTGCACTTCTCTGTAGGTCAGATATTACTGTAGGAACTGTTGTCACTGAGCTGGAATCCTAAAACACAATGCAGATGATGGGATCCTGAGTGGGCAGAAGCCATGTGGCAGCACTTAATCACCAAAGACAGGATGGATGTGGCTATTACAATACACAGCAGACTCAAAGCAGGAATCAGAATAATCTGATCCGCAGAAATTTGTGGCATTAGCTAGTAAATCATGGGGCAACTAGGAATACAATGGATGGGCAGTCTACCAAATTATTGTTCGAGCTGCATAAACAAAGGAGTTCTAGGTCAAGTGAACAGAAGTCTAACATGAATTACCAAAACATAGAGTCACGGCCCCTTACTAAATTTCCAGACTTGAGACAATTTATAGACCGAGAGCCCCTTGAATGAGAAGGAGGCCAGGTCTCTTTTGGGAGAAACCTGTTACACTGCCAGAAATTTATGCTATTAATCTTCCTCCAAGCCTTCACCAAGGAGACAAATGATCTTTTACCAGGGCAACCGTGCACTGGGGAAAAGGAAATGATCAGATATTTTGGGGATTATTAGATACTTGTTGAGAAGTGACATTAATTCCAGGGGACCCAAAACGTCACTCTTGTCCACCAGTCAGAGTTGGGGCTTATGGAGACTAAGTGATTAATGGAGGTTTAGCTCAGGTCTGCCTCACAGTGAGTCCAGTGGACCCCCAGACCCATTCTGTAGTTATTTCCCCTGTTCCAGAATGCATAATTGTAATAAAAATACTGAGCAACTGGCCGAAACCCCACGTTGGCTCTCTGACTTGCGCAGTGAGGGCTTTTATGGTGGAAAAGGCGAAGTGGAAGACAATATAACTGCCTTACCTAGCAAAATAATAAATCAGAAGTAATACTGGATTCCTGAAGGGATTGCAGAGATTACTGCCACTCTTAAGGACTTGAAGGATGCAGGGCTGATGATTCCCACTACATCCCCATTCAACTCTCCTATTTGGCCTGTGCAGAAAACAGATGGGTCTTGGAGGATAACAGCGGTTCATCATGAGATTGACCAGGTGTTAAATCCATTTGCAGCTGCTGTTTCAGATGGGATATCATTTCTTGAGCTAAACAATACATCCCCTGGTACCTGGCATGCAGCTATTGATCTGGCAAAAGCCTTTTTTTTCAATAGTTGCTTGTAAGGACCACCAGAAACAGTTTGCTTTCATCTGGCAATGTCTTCACTGTCCTACCTAAGGTATATCCACTCTCCATCCCCATACTATAATCTTGTCTGCAGGAAACTTGTTCATTTCTCCCTCCCACAGGATGTCACAATGATCCATTGTATTGATGATATCATGTTGATTGGATCTAGTGTTCAAGAAGTAGCAACTACTCTAGACTTACTAGTAAGGCATTTAGTTTCAGAAGATGGGAGATAAATTCAACAAAAAGTCCACCTTAGTGAAATTTCTAAGTGTCCAGTGGTGTGAGACATGTTGAAATATCCCTTCTAAAGTGAAGATTAAGTTGCTGCATCAGGTTTCTCCAACAGCAAAAAAGAGGAACAATGCCTAGTTGGTCTCTTTGGATTTGGTGACAACATATTTGTCATTTCAGTGTGCTACTCCATCCCATTTACTGAGTGACCAGAAAAGCTGCTTATTTTGAGTGGAGACCTGAACAAGAGGAGGCTCTGTGACAGGTCCAGGCTGCTGTGCAAGCTGCTCTGCCACTTGGGCCATATGATTGAGCAGATCCAATGGTGTTGGAAGTGTCAGTGGCAAATAGAGATGCTGCTTGGAGCCTTTGCCAGGCCCCTATAGGAGAATCATAACAAAGACTCTTCAGATTTTAGAACAGAGCCTCACCGTCTGCTGCAGATAACTACTCTCCTTTTGAGAAACAGCATTTGGCCTGCTGCTGGGCCTTAGTAGAGCCAAATTTTTAACCTTGGACCACGAAGTTGCCATGAGACCTGAGTTGCCAATCATGTGGTGGGTGTTGTCTGACCCACCAAGCCATAAATTTGGGTGTGTTCACCAGCACTCTATTGTAAAATGGAAATGCTATATGTGAGATAGTGCCAGAGCAGGTCCTGAAGCCACAAGTAAGTTACATGAGAAAGTGGCCCAAAGACCCATGGTCTCCACTCCTGTCACATTACCTTCTCTTTCCCAGCCCAGAGCTATGGCCTCTTGGGGAGTTCCTTACAGTGAACTGACTGAGGAAGAGAAAACTCGGGCCTGGTTTACAGATTGTTCCACATGATATGCAGGTACCAACCAAAAGTGGACAGCTGCAGCACTACAACTCCTTTCTGGGGTGTCCTTGAAGGACAATGGTGAGGGGAAATCCTCCCAGTGGGCAGAACATTGAGCAGTGTACCTGGTTGTTCATTTTTGTTGGAAGGAGAACTGGCCAGAGTTGCATTTGTATACTGACTTGTGGTCTGTTGCTAATGGTTTGGCTGGATGGTCAGGGACTTGGAAAGACCAGAATTGGAAAATTGGTGACAAAGAAGTCTGGGGAAGAAATATGTGGCTAGACCTTTCTGAATGGGCTAAAAACATGAGCATATTTGTGTCCCATGTGAATGCACACCAGGGGGTGGCTTCAGCAGAGGAAGGTTTAAATAATCGAGTGGATGAGATGACTCATTCTCTGGATATCAGTCAGCCTCTTTCCTTAGCAACTCCTGTCATTGCCCAATGGGCTCATGAACAAGGTGATCATGATGGTACTGATGGAGGTTATGCTTGGGCTCAGAAACATGGGCTCCCAGTAGCCAAGGCTGACCTGGCTACCGCCACTGCTGAGTGCCCAATCTGCCAGCAGCAGAGACCCACACTCAGCCCCTGATATGGCACCATTCCCGAGGTGACCACCCGGCTCCAAGGTGTCACGTTGATTACATTGGACCACTCCCTTTTGGAAGGGGCAGTGATTTGTTCTAACTAGAATGCACACATACTCTGGGTGTGGGTTTGCATTCCCTACATGTAATGCTTCTGCCGAAACTACCATCCATGGGCTTACAGAATGCCTTATCCATCATCATGGTATTCCACACAGCATTGCTTCTAAAGAAGGAACACACTTCACAGAAAATGAAGTGTGGGAATGGGCACATGATTACGGAATTCTCTGGTCTTACCATGTTCCCCATCATCCACAAGCAGCTGGATTGATAGAACGGTGGAATGGCCTTTTGAAAACTCAATTACTGTGCCAACTAGGTAGCAGTACCTTGAAGGGCTGGGGCAATGATCTCCAGGAAGCTGTGTATGCTGTGAATCAGTATCTGCTGTATGGTGCTGTTTCTCCCATAGCTGGGATCCATGGGTCCAGGAACGAAGGGGTGGAAATGGGAGTGGCACCATTCACAAAACCTCTAGTGAACAACTATGAAGATTTTTGTTTCCTGTCCCTGTGCCCCTGAGCTCTGCTAGTCTACAGGTTTTAGTTCTGAATGGGTGAGTGCTTCTACCAGGAGAAACAACATTGAGTCCATTGAACTGGAGTCTAAGACAGCCACCTGGTCACGCTGTACTACTCATACCCTTGGATGAACAAGCCAAGAAAGGGATTATATTACTGGCTGGGGTGATTGACCCTGACTATCAGGGGGAAATAGGTCTGCCACTACAAAACAGAGGTAAAGAAGAGTTTTCCTGGAATATAAGCGATCCCCTAGGGCATCTTTTAGTACTACCATCCCCTGTGATTACAATCAATGGAAATCTGCAACAACCCAATGCAGGCAGGACCACCAATGGCTCTGAAACTTCAAGAAGAAGGGTTTGGGTCACCCCACCAGGCAAAGAACCATGGTGAGCTGAAGTGCTTGCTGAGGGTAAAGGTAACATGGAAAGGGTAGTGGAAGAAGGTAGTGATAAATATGAACTACAACCAAGTGATCAGTTACAGAAATGAGAACTGTAATGTTTTGTTCAGGTTATACTGTAAGTTGTAAGATAATCAAGTTTAGAATCAATATTTCCCAAGGACTTGCACCCTTTTCTGGAGAGATTTAATGTGTTTCCAGCTATATGCAGGACAGCTGAGTATTGTTAGGTGAAGGAGCAAATGTGTGTTTTATTGTTTTTTATTTAGAAATTAGGTATGGTTTAAGATGAAGTGTGTTCTAGTTTAATAGCTGCCGGAATGCAACACAGGAGAAATGGATTGGCTTTTAAAAAAAGAGGATTTATGTGATTAGTTCTTCAGGGGAAAGGCAACTAACTTTCAACTGAAGTGCTTTCTTACACGGGAAGGCACAGGGTGACTTTTGCTGGCTTTCTCTCCAGGCCTTTGAGTTCCAACAACTTTCCCCAGGGCAATTTCTTTCTGCATCTCCAAAGGCCTGTACTGAGCTGTGAGTGCAGAGATGAGGTATGCTGAGCTGCTTGGGTTGTGCTATGTTCAGCTCTCTCATTTAAGCACCAGCCAATTAAATCCAACATCATTCATTGCAGCAGGCATGCCTCCTGGCTGATTGCATCTGCACAGATGTGGTTCACGTACCATTGGCTCATGTCTACAGCAACAGAATTCCATGCCTTCACCTGTCCAAGTTGAAGACTGAATCTAACTACCACAAAGAGCATATTTTTTTCCTTTGCCCTAAGTACCAACAAAAGAACATTATGAGGGAAATTTGTTCTCTAGCAAGTTTTAAACAGTTTCTGAGTAGAGTAGCTGCAAAAATGGTGCTTCTAGAATTTTCCAGGGGACAGGCCAGTGTGAGCCCATCTTTTGGCAGCAGAGGCAGTTTCCTATCTCCCCATCCCCATGGGAACTCTGTGTTCGGGAAATTCTTTTAAGCTGCACCACTGTGCTGTAAAGGTCAGCTAATTGGATTTTATGCTTGTTTTTGTTATTGATTGGCTATTCTAAGAATGCATTTGCCCACATAAGAGCTGGGCTGTCTCATCTTCTCTGTCAAACCAGTCAATTGGGTCAAAAAACCAAAATCCCAAATGGAAAATATTGAGATGAGTGAATGACTTCAGTCATTAAACAACAGAAAATGGCCATGTCAGGGTTGTGGCTGAAGAGGGTGAAAGAGGCTGGAAGGAAAGGCTCCTCCAACAGAACCTTATTCATTGTCTTGCCTTTTGATGCATACAAATGATTTACATATCTAAACCATAAAATGAAAGCAATATTTATAGTTGAATCAAAACAAACATTAAATGAAATTGCAAATTAAATTGACAACATGACTAGTCAAAAAAATCATTTGTGAAAATTAATTTTGATTTACTCTTTCAGCAAAATAAATTTTGATCAAAAATAAATTTTGAAATTTACTCTAGCATTATATAATTGATAATGTAATCATCAATTGATAGTGGTGTAATAGTTACTAATGTGGTAATCCTAAAACTTTCTTGTATATATTGTGGAATAGAGAAACTTAGTACATTTATTCAATTGTTAGAAACTAGGGACCTCTCTGGGAGGAGCGAGCCATGACACAGAGGAAGGAGAGAAACAGCACTGAGGATTTGGGGTAAGAATAAGGGATATCATGTCTTTATGTCTATACCAGCATACCTGAGTACAAAATATGCATGCACGTGTGAAGGTGTATACATACACACACATCTATGCATGCACACGTGTATACAAACACAGGTACACATTCACATTCTCTATACATGAAAATGTAGGTAATATATGATAAATATAAACATACATTTACATATGACTAATATCATGCTATATGTTTATTGCATACCAACATTTTATAGCATGTTATATACACTTAAGGACTTATACCTCAGTCATATGCATGTGCTGTATGTGAGTGTGTGTTCAACACCCATGCTTGGTGAAACCGGAAGCAGTGCATTTCCAGGGCCAGTCAGCTCACCAAGGAATGGAACCTGTGTCTAATTCCATTGCTCATATTAACTGCCCAGGTTCATTAGGAAAAAGAATGATTCCTGGTTTGGGGAAGAGAAAATTCAAAGTGAGACTGAATCATCCTCTTGTGCAAAAAAAAAAAAAAAAAAAAAAACAGCTGGAAGTGCTCCGAAACTGTCAGGAATGTTAGCAGAGATCAGAACATATCTCCTAAGGGCTCTCTCCAGTCATACCTGGGAAAATCTGTGCACCAAAATATAAAATGATAATTGTATGGGTAACAGATCCATGACTCCATAATGATAAACAAAAGTGGAATGCAGGGCTGGAAGATAAGTCTTTTCTAAAGAGGAATATCAGCTAGTTGATTAGAAGAGATCACAGAACTAAAAATCACCATTGTGTTGCCTCTAAAACTGCAAATAACTGAATCTGGCAAGTATTCTCAACGGATTCTAAAGCCACTGGGTGGGAGCAAGTTATCTGTACCCTCAGAGCATGACCTCATGGAATAAATTTTTATTTATCTTAAATGGAAAAGGATCTTTTTACAATGGAGCTCTGGCCACCATGACCAAGTGGTGACACCTGTTAAAGCAGTAAGGGGTCATGTGGAAGCATGGGGAAGGACCCCACCCCCAAATACACTCCTGCTGCACCCCAGAGTCTAACCATATAGAAACAAGCAGGAAAACCCAGTCCATGGGATGGGTACAAGTCACAGCACCAACCTCAAGAACAGCAACAGTTGAAATGGGTAAAATTCTGGAGGAGGGGCTAGAATAAAGGGGACCAGAGACAGGGTGATCAAGTGCAACGCTGTTCTTTGATTTGATAAATGCATCCATATGCACACAGGGAAATCTGAATGGAATACATATGAAATAATGTTGTTGAATGTGAAATATCTTGGCTGTGATAATCATGTGGTGTTTAACAGGAAAGTGTACCTATTATTATTCTTTGGGAAACACTGGCACACAAGAATAGAGAGAGATGATAGGGAGAGAGAAAAAGGTAAGTAGGTCAGTAGACAGAGGACAGTGAGAGAGAAGGGTGAGCGAGTTGATGACAGTGAGAGGGAGAAAAAGAAATAGGAATGGACTGATGATGGACAAGGAGAGAGAGGGATAGGCAGATAGGTGGATAGATGACAGCACTCTTTATGAACATCTCCTTATGATGACCACCTGTCTCCACTCCTCACTGTGTTTAACATTTGCATAGTGTACTCAAAGTGTTCCAGGCACAATAGCACAGGGCTAGGAGCACAGAGTCCCCCCTCTGCTGTTGCCCAGCTCTGGGGCTGGGGGTTGCACATGGATGGGGGTTCCTCACAGAAACATGCTGTGATAAAATAGGCTTCTGGAAAGATGCACGCCCACACTCCCCTCCTCTGTTAAAAGAAAGAAGGAGGAGCAAGAGAAGAGGAGGAAAAGAAACAGGGAAGAATAGGAAGGGGGAAGACAGAGGAAGGAAAACTAGAGTGTGTCCTCTTTGGGTAATAGGAAATATGAGACCCTATGGTCTATTCTTTTTGGGGGTTGAGTGGGAAGAGGGTATGAGATGTGATCATTTTTGGCTAGGTCCTTGGCAAAAGGGGTCATTTTACTAAGAAATGTATACCAGAAAAATAGGGCTTTTAAAATTAACAAAAAAATCTTGCAATACCTATTGATAACTAATTTAAAAAGAAAGAAAAGCAATCATTTACACTGAGGTATGAAGTGTTTGAAGTCAGCAATGCATCGAAGTATGATTTAGATGGTGGGTGCCCCAGGAGTGTGAGCAGCACAGGCCCCACCTGCAGATGTCGGCTCTGCTGCAACCAGGAATCCCCCCTGAGCCTGGGTTAAGTAAGGAGTAGGCTGAATTCCAGCCTGGCTGCACTCACCAACCAGTGGGTCCAGGGAAATGTGGTGCCTTTAACAGACACTGTGTGGAGAACCTCCTCCTGTCCCCTGGGTGGAGCCCGGGTGGCGAGAGTGCCTACAGGAAGGGTCAGAACCC